>JAPQRN010000014.1:12319343-12342321 GCA_037367275.1 Coranthus polyacanthus | reverse complement strand
GATAACACTATAAGCTGATTCTCTCTCTCTTTGTGTATGTATGTATGGTGTGTGTGTGTGTGTGTGTGTGTGTGTGTTATGTATGTGTGAGTGTGTGAACAGTGAATCAGTTTTGGCTGTGAAATCCCTGTCAGTGCCCAGGGCTTAGGCATTCTGATCTGCTTGGGAAAGCTGCTACACTAATAAATGGAATTAACCCGGAACGGTCACATTGTCTCACTGTAAATGTCCTATTCATTTTTCATACTTCTGTGTGCAGCGGCCTTCCCCTCTCTGCAATATCTTCTCGTCCCGAAATCAGCTGCAACCAGCTCACATCGGATGCATAATCCCCTGCCAAAAGCCTTCATTTTTCCACAGAAACATGGCAGACGCAGAGGGTCCTTCTTGCACGAACGCTCTGACATTTTAGAAAATACTCGTGTTTGCAGTCAAATCCGCAGCTAGTGTCTGTGGTTCTTATTTTTGCAGTATTTTGCAGTATTGTTTTTCAAATGGTTCTGAAATGGCATGAGAGCTTTTAAACAAACCTGTGAGTTAGCAAAAGTCTCTGAACAAAGCATGATGTAAACGTTCACGACAGCCTACAGATGGCTTCAGATGCCGTATTTGTGCAAACATATTTACTACGGGTCTTCTCACTCACAGTTTTACCTCCAAATAAAATACTGGAATGTCTCTAACTGATTGTGTAACCACTCAGTTTTTTCATGTAGATCCCTTGAGCTGTAAACCCACTGAGCTTGTAGATTTTAAAGATTTCAGCATCAAATCTTGTGCAGCTGTGTTCTTATGGTTGCATAAGTTAACCAGCTACCATCAAAATATCATTAACAGTAATTGGAAGTCTCTGTGGATCTCTGCCCGCTAGGTGTTGGGGCCGTCAGAGTTAGTTATGTAAAGGACGACATGATGACAGTGGATGATGTGCGCGCTCGTATATATGTGTGTGTGCGTGTGTTAAAGGTGAGCGTGGTCGGTAGCTTGGACAGTTCGCGACCCAGCAGGGACATTGGCGCTCCGGCTGGGTAGGTAATGATATCAGATGCCACACTCCACAACAACAGGTGCCTTGGCACTGCCACCTTCTACCTCCACGCTGTGTCAATGACATCAACACCGACCCACTGGTTAATTATAGATCACCAATCCCTTGCTCTTCACTGTTCATCCATGAGAGGAGCAGGGAAGATGTTCTGCTGAAGCGCATTGTAGGTTTGGTACAGAAGATGAACCAGGCTTTTCTGTGTTGGTATAATTTCCTGCTTCCAAGAAAAATCTTTTATGTCTATCAGCAGGAACGCTTTCATTAAAATTTCACATTTTCTTTCAGTGTGTAATCAACAAACTGTGCAATGCATGACTCCAAATATTACAAATTGAAAACATAAACTTGTAAACATTCCTATAATTTAAAAGAAACAGTTACGTTCACTTTTGAAATGCATCTCAAACTCTGCAAATGCTTGTTGTTTTTAATACATGAAATTTGTGTGTTGGGGTGTGGATATGGTTGTGCGCTTAAGTTGGGTATTGATTTTTGTGTGGTTTATATGTTGTTATTACAATATAATGTAAAATAAAATATATGAAACTTGAGAAAAAATGTTTCTAGTTCAGCTTTTAAAACCTGACCATAAATGCTTTAAAAAAAAAAAACTGAAAAAAGAATAAAAAAAATAACAAATAGACACCACTCTGATGTGCTGTTCTTTGCTTCTGTCATCATTGGACATATCTGGGACGTGTTTTTGTCATACTTTTACAAAAACGCAGGAGCAACTACAATCATCTATAAGCTGGAGATAATATACGCAGATAATAGAGGCTGAGTTGCAAGTGCCAGTTTGTAGCGATTCTTTCCACGAAGGACACATGATTTTGTTGTCTTGTGCTTCATATGCTCAGAAGCCTTGTGACTAATTCAGTAGAAGTGCTCAGCTCCGGGGTGGAGATTGGGAGCAGATTTAGGTGCAGCATTTGGATGACCATATGGAACTCTTTGTGGCGCCAAGAGACCATGCAGCTTGGAAACCTGATCACCATCTCCCTGGTGACAGCTGGAGCCTTTACACCATCAGAACATTTGTAGACTTCTAATTTGTCATAACCACCTCCTGTGGCAAAGAAATATGCTGCAAAAATTAGGTAAGCAAAGTTTGGAATTTCTGGGACAGAGCAATATTTAGGAAAGGAGGGGCGAAGGCGCTAGCTAGGAGAGGGTTAAGACGTGCTGAATGCATGAGGGTATGTAGGAATCTTATTTCATACTTACGTAATTCTAACTCGCTGCTCATAAACCCATGTTTAATTTAATATTAGCGTTTTGCATAAGGCTGAATTTTTTGTAGTAATTACGACTACACATTTCTGTCATATGTCTTTCATTCTGAGAGGGCTTGCCCTTGCTCATGTCCAGTCATAATTTCACCAGTTTGTGTATGAGTGTATTTCCGTGTCTGCGTGGGCAGGTTGTGTTGCATGTACCTCTGCACCCAGTGGTTGTCAGTCAAGCACAAGCTCTTCTCCCAGAAGTCCCCGAAGAGTGCTGCTGGTTACAGTAGCTTGTCAGTAAATATATCCCATTAATATTTCATAGAACTGTTTTTTTGTTGCCGCTTTCTCTGTGTGTACCTTGTTGTTTCTACCCATTTGTCTGAATGGACCGTGTACCTTATGCTCATCAACCAGAAAATGCCTCCAACCCCCACCCATTCTCCATCTCCAGTGTGTAAAGTGTTTTCTGCCTCAAGGCACAATTCTCTTGTCATTGTTGTACACTCAGGGCTTGTTGCGGTGTGATGTAATTGTTTTGCTCTGAGACCTTTCACGTTGCAGGCTGAAAACAAAGAGCGGCTTCATGATCTATACAGCTCTAAACCTTTTAAACTCACAGTTAGAGTGCTTAAAACCATGATTGTTTAGCTAACAAATTAATGACTCTCTAACAAAGGCTCACAGTAACAGAACAGTAATTGCTTGAATACAACTCGTGTATCAGTGGTCAAATTGGTGTTGTGGGCCCGAAACAACGGCAGTAAACAGAGACTCAAATTCTCATTGCACTTAGAAGAGCTCTGGGAAAGGTTTGCAGGCTAGCATTTTCTAGTGGGAAATAGGCTGAGTGTTTTTTTTTGCTGCGTGGCGGTAATGCTCTCTAATGCTGATGGTTGATTCTCCGCAGGCAGTCCCACAATTCTCAGGTGGGCCTTCCTAAAGCACTAGCTGAATTAAGTGGATATGGCTGTGAGATTTTTAAAGTGCGTCACAGCATACAGACTGCTGGTCTACCGTGACATTACTTGGTTGTTAAGTGTTCTTTAGCGGATTACAGCAGGCTTTGGCATGTTTCTGACAAAGCAGAATGGAGCTATCAAAACCAGTTGGCCCGACAGTGGGCCGAGAGGTGATAGATTCTGTTTCTGTTAATTTGGTTCAAGCTGACGCCCCTGGGAGAACAGAAGACAGAGAAATGTCCAAGTGGGCACCGGGGATGGGTTTAAAAACAATAGATGGGAAGCGAGGCGTTAGGAGGCGTAAAATGGAAGCTGTTTAGTTGTGTTGGGTCCACAGTAAGTGTGCCTACATCTGTAAGGTATCATCTGTCAATAAAAGACAACTGTATTTGACCTGTGCGGGACCACATGTGAAATACTGTAAACAAAAGAAACACGTACTCCTCAATCATCAGCCAAGTCGACAGAGTATCTACATCATGGTGCTTTTCGACCATGTCTCTCATATACTGTTCATTTGTAATTGAACTATTTTTATCGTTTGGTGTAGGCACCGACAGCACTTAGTCAGGCTTAAGGAAACATACCAGAGCTTGGTTTAATAAAGACAACGTGTGTGAAAATGTGATTAAAAAAAGACTTTCAGTGTATTTAGTAATATTTAACCACGATCTTTTAATGTTTTATTTCCTAATCTTAATTTGCCTCATTCTAAAGACTTCCATTCTGGGGGAAAAGTCCTGGACATTGTGCACATCCTGCCTGTTGAGGAAAGTCAAGGAAGCAGAGGAGCAGGTAAAACACTGACATTTTCATACGCATGTATGTAGAAATGTCAGTTTAAAACATATTTGTGGTTCGCAAATAATCATATTGTGTGAATCTGTGATTTGCAGAAACATACAATGGCAAAAATGTTTTCCTGGCACCTGGAATGCTCCAACTTTGTTTTTGCAGGGACCACTCTGTATTTGTAAAACAAGGTGGTATAAAGGAGAAACTACACTGTGGCTGTGATTGATACTTCTTTTATTTGTTCTGTTTCTGAATAAAACCTCTCAAATATCCACCAATCATCAAGCAGCCATTTCCTGACAGGAAACAAAAATCGCATTCTATGATAGCAGCCGGGAACAAAAGTCAGGGTGAGAGCACAGAAGAGAATAAAGGGAAAGAAAAAGACTGGCTTTAGAAATTCTGCTTCAGTGGTAAGGCTGGACTGTAACTTAGATATGTAGTTTAGGGGTGTGTGTGTGTGTTTGTGTGCGTGAGCGAGAGAGAGAGAGAGAGAGAGAGAGAGAGAGGGAGAGAGAGAGAGGGCTATGGATTTTAATCCGTCAGTCGATAAAGGTCAGTGCTCGAAAGGGCTTTATTCCTCAGCTCCACATCAAAGTGTAAATCCGCTGATTGCAGGCCCTGAATAGGGAGACAACAAGGCTCCATTTGTGGTCTGTTTCTATGGCTCAGTGTGTGTAAGACCCCGCGTGCGCGGAACCATAATACAGGGGGTTTCTATCAGGGGCCCCCTAGATCAATGGGCCGCATGACCTTTGCATTGTGCTGCCGGCTTGGCCCGTGATGTCATGCCATCTATCCGGTGCTCCACTTAAAGGGGCAAAAGAAAAGCAAGGCAAAGTCCCACACCTTCCTCCCACTGAGCCACTGAAAAGACAGCATGAAAGGCATCATCTGCAAATGTATCCACCTGAAGCTGGGTTTATTCCTCTCAAAACACACCTTCACAGATTAGGGAGGTTTCTAAAACTCGTGTAGGCGTTGGAAATGAGTTGCGTGTGGGTTAAATGCAGTATGTTACAACAGCAATTATAGGTTATTGCTGGATCACTCTCTGAATGCATGTTTGCTGACGTTAACAAAAGTCTTGTTGGCTGATTCAGATGAGCCCTATCACTTCTGGAGTGTTGTTCTGCATTGATCTATGGCTATTGAAATTAAACATGGTGCAGCAGAGACTCCGGGCCAAGAGAAAAGAGAAGCCCTCTCATTGTTCCCAAGTGAAAGGTCCTCTTTATAGTGAGGAGAGACGATGGCAGCTGGTAGGTTCTTCCCTCTATAGAAGATAGAGCACTTTCACAGAGTTGTGGAGTGCATTTGAATGGAAATCTAAAGAGGTAGGCGTGAACCATTTGTTTTGCTATGTTTGTGTTTGCTGTCAACATGTCTGTCTGTGTTGTGGGGCGGCCCCTTTTTACTGCACAAAGTGGATTCACCCCCTCTCCTACACGACCCCACCAACTCTGCACCACTCCCCCCCCAACCCAGACATAATCGCTGGGGAGGCAGTGTTGCCCCAAACAGAGTGCCTGAGCCATCTTTGAGGGCAGCTTTGTCATGGCGACAGATGTTGTAATTGCCAACTGATGGATCGCTTGTCAAGGACGTCATTAGGATTTTGGTGACCAGACCCATTGGCAGAAGAGAAAGGGTTAAAAGACTGGGAAAAGATGGAGGCGGCTAAAGCGGGAATGGATGGGACACCGGGTCACACATAGATCAGCCTTTTGACCGCAGCCATGGAGATTAATAATGTGATTGGCTACGCATTAGAGGAGACATTATTGGAGATTAAACAGTCTCTATTTCTGCCTCCTTGTGATGGTAAAAAAAAAAAAAAAAGTTTGGAGGATGAGGTGTAAAAGCAAAACATAAAGCCAATTCATGCACACAAGCAACATATTTTGGTGGATCGATGTCCATATTCCTACAAACTCTTTGATTCAAAGTTCACATTAATGGGAACAGATCGAAAATATAACAACATCTTACATTTTTCCAGATTTTTCCACACTTCTCGGTAGATTTTTCAGACCACGTTTGACATCTGAGAGATCCAGCTCACACTGGCTTGCACTCTCTCACTTTGGCTGCTTGTTCCAAACACCACGAAAAGCACTGGTTACATGATCTCATTTTAGACAACAGCATAGGTGCAATAGTCTGGAAACACACACATTCCCTCTTTATTTCTATTTTCACTGACCACACAGAACCGGAGATTACTCAAATCAAATTCGATATTTTACCATATTGTTTAGGAACCCCGTTAAAGCCCTAAACCTACAAAGCAAGGCAAGTGTCTCCTGTGTAAATGATAGTTTGGTCCTGTCTCCACTGTGGGCCCCTCTCACAGAGTAGGATGAGGCTTCTGAGGGGCCCAGTCCAATACGGGTTGCTATTCTCTGGTGGCACATTCAAGGTCATTTGAACAAGGGATCCTTACTTCTACTAAGTGTCACTCTACACCAAAGTAAATTGTCAGTTTGTTTATACTAGCCATTTGATTGTGTAAGGCACCCCCCCCCAGTGCACACACATATACACACACAGACACCCACGCACACACCAAAAGCTCCCCAGAGGTCAATTAGACAGACAAGGGGCTTTCAGACAAAGGGTGCTAGTGGCCCAGAGCAGCCAAGGGAACCACATAATTAACAGTTATAAAGTACTTTACTCTGTTAATTTAATTAGTTAATCCTTTTATCAGTAATGCTTTGTTGAAGGGAGTCATTACAGGGCTCCTCTTCCAGTGTCACACATGGACCAGAGCTACTCTTCCAGTGTTTGAGCTGAATGGCCGGTAATGGAGCTTCAAAAGTGATCTGATCTGCAACGGCTCCAAAGACATTCAGTGTACTGTGTGAATTACACACTACATCTGCAGACCTGCACGATAATGACATCAAGAAAGTGTTGTTATATGTTAATTTTACTACTTAACCTGGAATCTTGGCCTCGGTGAGGCGTTCAGAGCGTCAGCGTTTGAGATGATTTCGCTATTTTTGATTTGTACAAGCACTCAACAAAAAAGAAAACATGTACAGATCAAATAAATATGAAATTACAGCTTTCCTTTTCTGATTAAATTGGGCGTTTGAAGTCAAATTCTCATTTTCATGTGCTGCCAAGACTCATCCCTTTGTCCTTTCCAGCACACCATCCCCTCTGCCCAGAACCTGTATCTATCTTCGCACTCCAGAAATTATTCAAATGACCTGAGCTTGCCTTCACACATTTATGTTACAGCACCACTTGAAGCATTAGCAATAATGAGCATGTAATCCTATGTGATGTAGTTGTACACAGCGTCACCTCTTTTCAGGTGCAACACCTTTGAACATGGAATCTTAAAAGGGAAAAAAAAAAAAGATGTTTTAATAAGCAGCTCCGCCGCCCCCCGCCTGGCGGTGAACCCGGCAGCCCCGGTTCAGGGGGAGCCACTAGACAGACACCCTCCGGCCCTCGCCCTGCCGGCCCTACTTACATCGGCATTTAACTCGCCCCTTAGGATGAAAACACTGCAATTCAACTTCAGATCGCTCTTACAAATATGCACTGAAAAATATAATCAACAGGCTCTGTGTGCGCCTGCCGTCACCCACATTCCATATTAAAGTGGTACACAAGGTCCTGCTGATTGCTACAAGCCTTACAGTCACAGCACAAACCCATTAGAGATGAATGGGCTGAGCTGCAGACAGATTTCATAGATGAATATTCCAGCACACTGTAACTTTCGCAGTTTGTTGACAAAACATAAGCAGTGAGTAGATGCTGTAATGTGTGCAAGAGAATGGACCATTAAACAGCAACTATGTCTTTTACAGTGCGGTTGAGTTTTAAATAGAAACACATAATGCACCCATTTCTATTAAAAGATTCTGCCACTTGTTCACTTTCTGCATTTGACCATAATTGCTTTAGGATGTTTCATTGCTCAATAGGTCAGTGCCAAGAAAAGAGTTTGCAATCAAACAAAATCTCCTCATCTGACCAGATGGCTGATTGTTTACTTGTGTGAGAAAATCATATCTTTGATTGCAATCACTCTCAACCGTTGCAGCATCATTAGGCAGACTCGGAAATCATGATGATGGAGTCGCAGAAACACCTGTTAGTTACCACATTAATGTTAATCTGGATCGTGTGCATCTTCAAAACATGTCAGAATGACGTCTGCACATGCATCATCATCATTAGAAAATTAAACCCCGGATAATTTAATGTACCTGCGGGGGCATCCCCAACACCCACCAGCCCTTTCTCCTCAGGGTTAACAATATCGGCAAAAATATCTTTTATTTTAAGTAGTCTCTGCTCTCACCGGGTTTCTGTGTAAATCACACAAAATCACTTTCTGTCAATGCAGACATCTCATTTTTTGAATAACATAAAACACCTTCTATGCTCAGCTTGTTGGGAAAACAAGTTCAACACAAGTTCAAGTAAAACAGCGACTGAATGATGATGTTTCAAGAAATTCAAACGTCTGTTCTCTAATTGACCAAGATCTTAATGTATATTGAAACTGGGGCAGAGCAATACAATGATCATGATAATTATTGCGATATTAATTTATATTATGTAATGTCAGCTAAAACATCTACAAAATCTTTCACTGTTTTGTTGTTTTGCTGAATTTTACTTGTGCGTATTTTGATACTGAAAAAAAATCATTTGACATCGTAATTGTTTCCAGTGTTCTACATGTCAAATTTGTGAAAATGTTCCACTTCTTGACAAGTATTTACATTGTTCTGACCATAAAGACTTGCTTAAAATCACAAATAACCACCTAGTTTCTTCAACTTTGACTCAAAAAAAAAAAAAAAAATCAGCCTTTAAACGTGAAAGACATAATGGTTATGACATTTTTGGCCATATTGCTCACATGGAAGTTTATTTATATCTAGTAAAAACATTTTTACTGTCCAATATTATGGCTTGCTATAACTATAGTCCACATAACTTCAGGCTATAGGAAGAAGTTTACAAACTCCCCCAAGCATGACAAAATGGCTCCCCCATAATTTCTGGCAGTCTTTGATGGGGATTTGTGCCCAAATGAAAATGCATGTGAAATGAGCAGCCCTCTGTGGCCCCCACAGTGTGCAAAGATGGCATACAGCAATAATCTTAAAAAATGTAATTAAACACAGATAAGATTAATACAATCAGGGAGAGATGATTGAAAGATGCTGTTGTTGTGTAGGAGGGTGGTGAGGCCCCTGGGCCCCTGGGCTCCAGAACGAGGCGGCTAGCTGTGGGGAAGGGGGCCCTTCGCACTGGGATTAGCTTAGCCAGGTGGGGGAGCTTCGTGGTTGGAGCATTTAAATTAGCGGTGAGATGACAACCCCCATTAGGAGGGATTAAAGGCCTGCTGGCAGGCAGAAATGCACTGGCACTGGCAGGGGCATCCGTCACAAAAAACCCAAGGCGATGTGGCACAAGTCAGTCACTCGACAGCCGCTGTTGTTTTCCTCTTCACATATGACGGTGTAATGAAATTTTCAAGAAATAATATTACCTTTAGCTCTCGTTCATGTTCATATTAGGCGTTCGGGTATTTATGTGCTATAGTAAAAGATTTTGGAAGCAGCCGAAAAGTGGAGGATAAACATTTCTATATACTTGTACGTACATATATACCTGGCTGTACTTGCAGTAATAGAACAATAGTACTTTGTCACAGTAGTTTATCACAAAAGTAACACATGAAAGTTGCGACATTAGTTTTTGGGTTTTAATTTTCTTTTAATCTGCACCGCCAGATAATTTTAGTGTTCTTCTTTTCTCGGAGCTGCCCTTTTTCATGATTCCATTTCAAATGTTGGCTCTCAACTATGCAGCTTCTCTTAGAGTTAATTCAAAAGGACAGCGCCCAGGTTCAGGGGTGAGATTGCACAGAAGCCCGACCCACACGGAGGTCCCCGCAGAGAATCTGTCTGTTGGTGGGATTGTGCTAACGTCAAAAAGCTGTGAGAGGAATTACTGGCTTACTGCCACCTGACAACGGCACTTTTTGTTCCTGATGCATTCCCAAGTTCTGATGGCAAAGGAAAACAAAACAAAAAAACAGCAATCCGATTAAAACAATCTCCTTGTGTCGTGATTAACATACATTTACATGAGAATAGCTCTCTGTGATTAAACAGTGGTAGGTGAGTCCAGTGCTCTATGTGGTGTTATGGCCCCTCAGAAGGAAGCCCCACAATGCACTGTAATGTGCTGCACGCCACAAGCAAGGAATCTTCCCCGCCTGTCTGTATCCAGCCTGTTTGGCCTTCACTGCTCATAAATGTGTCATCTCTCCCACGGCAGCTTACAAACAAGAACTTTTAAAGCCCACCACCTGCTGAAATAAGAACTGGGATCATTATAGGATGAGAGGATCGTATCTCTATGCAAACTAACCGATGACAAGTTCCAGATAGACACGGCAACAGCCGAGGGTTGGCACCAAAAAAAAACAAGCAGCGTGGAGACCCTCCCTCCAAATTGTGCACTTTAAAAGATTTATGGTTTCGCGTTTCACGGTCTCACCGATTCCTTTCCATGATAAACATACAGACATCAATGTTATGGCCTTAGCTTATTAGAGAGGTTAGGGCTGCAAAACAAACAATGTCAGCACTGCAAGGGTGTCAGTAACAGCTTGAGATGGTGGAGGGGAAAAAAGGAGATGATAAAAAAGGAACTGTAGACAGACAACGTCAGATGTCACTGTTTGGTATTTCTACAAAGCTCCAGAGAGAGGCTAGCCTGGAGCCATCGCCGTGTTTGAGACAAATGAAGTGAGAGTGTGCAAGCTCCTGTGCCAACCTGGGCCTTCTCTCTTCCCCTACAGAACGCTGAGCTCTCCAGCGGCAACAGGAAATCAAACAATTAGCAGGAGGGAAATAAAAGGTCCTTTTTCGCCCTCTGGCACTTGTAAACATGGTAACAGTGTTTGGAAAATGCTGCCGTCATCATGCAAAATTCTGTTTTCTGCAGTAGCTGGCAGCGCTATCAACCATCACATCCTGACAAACAAAAAACAGAGTTCTATGATTAAAACATACAGGGAAATAACCCACTATAATATTCATACAGATATGTAGTTGTGTAAGTTACTGAAAAATCCCTGAAATAAGGTTGGTTGATTTTGTTAAAGAACATATCACTTTTTGTACGTTTATAATTACCAGACACTATAATAATTCCCATACTTCAATTGCAATATTTACATATTTACATAAAATACATGTCACGTGTTAAAATGAGCAGAAATTAAAAATGTGAAAATGCGCACAGATTAGAAAACACATCTCACTGTATTTTTAATATCCTGTCAACACATTTCAACAGGACCAATAATCTCTTACAGGTTAGTTCTCAATACAACAATTATGTCAACACACCATATGCATTTATTTGCACGGATTCGGTGGATGTTCACACATGATAAAAATTCATAATGAATGAATTGTAGTCCAGAAATGAGTTTGTGACTCAAGATAAACTGTTTATAGTTCTTATACTCAGCCAACTGGGTATTGAGGCTACATTTAGAGCTACATGAAGCAGCTTTAAAGTGTAGAGACAGAACATGAACGTCCCCATATCGCTGCAGAGTTCAGCGTGCTCACTAAGTGGAATTCTTAACTGTGGGACCCCTTCACAGCGAGGAGTTTCTGTTTACATAAAAGAGCTGGCCAAGGTCTGGGACATTGCACTCGGGACTGGGGCATCCCAGTTCTCTGCTTAAATGGAATGGAGAAAACATGGACATTAATGTAAAAGCAGAAAACAAGGAACATGTGTTTTCTTCCTGAGATGAAAGTTTCCTAGCTGGTTTGTTTTAAGTGAATTGAGAGCTTTAAATGTAGGACAATGTGCTTGAACTGAGTTTTTTTTTTTTTTTTTACATATATGTGTCTTAATTTCATATGAGCACATAGTGAAGCGTTTTCTTACTTTTCATTTCATGTCATTCATTCTTATTTTTTTCAGTATAAGAATCAGCTGTGGATTAATCGAATGCAGGAGCTGACATACAATTTATATTTACAGTAAATCTATGAATGATGTAACTTTTACAATAAAATATATTCAATTATATAGAACACACTTAAATTATTATTAAAAAGCAAACGTAGAAATGTGTGGTACTTGTGTCACTGTGGATATAATAATTTATACCTTGGTTCTAAAAAGAATTATAAAAAAAGAATTTTACAGAAATGCGCCGTGAAAATGAAAGTATTTTTAAAGTAGTATTAAAGTAGTGCTTTTTAGTATGTACGAATTAGAATTATTTTTAGAACTCTTCTTTTCACTGTTGAAATCATCATTCTTCATACACATATTTGAAGGTGATCAGGATCAACTTTAAAATAACTTCTAAAAATATGTCACATTTTCTTGAAAAAAGTGCATTCAATGTGGAAGCAGAATTCTAAATCTAACAGTGTCTATACAGCATAAAATGAGCTTTAAGCCTTGTTTTAAATTCAGATTACTGGCCAAATGCATATGAGGGGATTTGAATAATGCATACAACAATGAAGCAGAGGGATATTGGCACCATATCCTTACAGTATTGAACTGTTATGAGAAAGGGATTTGAGGGTATATAGTGTGTCTGGGAGGGGAAAAAAAGGCTAGAAGCACATCTGACGGTGTGTTGACTGTTCAAGTCCTCAAGCACAAGTGACAGGCAGTTCTTGTTTTAGAACATAATGAATAACTTTATGATTAGGGAGGATATACTGAAAATTCATATATAGTTTGCATTTGTACATAAATATGCAAATTCTATATTTATGGCAACAAACAATAGCACACAGTGTAATAAAGTGTGATAAGTCATCTCTGAAAATAGGAGCTACTAGAAATATGCAAATATTTTGTAAACTAGTCATTTTAATAGTTAATTGCTACTGTTTTCATTCCTTTTTTTTTTCTTTAATTTCATACCACTTTAATTCACTTTATTTATATGCAGGTAGCAATTATTCTTTCCCTCTACTCATACTTGTTCGCGTCCATCTGTCTTTTCCTATGAAGCTGTGAGTGCACATACTGCACAGTCCATAGAACCACTGGAGTCCAATGTTGGCCTGACCTGTCCACATTTTCCCCAGCCTGTCTCTGTGCTCCCAACATCCCCCTAAGTAGTGCTTTACACTCGGACACCCTCTGGGGCTACGGGGGCCACTTTGATAGAGATGGATGCGCTGGTGCTCTACTGCCCTCCAATGGCAGCTGCCACACACTCAGCAGCGCTCCGCTCCACTCCAATCTGCTGCCAGTGCTGGGCAGTTAGCACTCAGCACTGAGAGGACGGACTGTGGAGACCAGGAGACTGACCGAAGCGGGGCCAAAGGAGAAAGGCCTCCACATAGGAAAAGTAGTTCAAGCAGATGATGCCATGCAGGAGAGGCATGTAGTGGAAATCTGTGAACAGGTGTACAGGAGCATGCTTGCATGATGGATGCGCTGCCACCTCCTGCATTTACAACTGGTGGTGGTTATGGTGTATAAAAAAAACAATATTGTACGCTACAGTCATTTTCAACCTGTTAGTCTTTTTGCCCTCCTATTAAAGAAAGTTTAGAAGCAGATTAATATACTGTACGTGCATGCAAATACATGCACACTTGCACGCACGCACACACAGCCACATATAGTTCATAGAGATAAATGTAGACAGTGTGCTGAGGCCCAGATGGCTCAGTCACAATGGCGGTGCAGGGCAGCCTTTGATGGGTGTGAGTGATTGATTTCAGGCTTGACTGACTCTGATAGAGTCACCTCAGGAGGCGCCTGGCAACCACAGGCCCACGCCAGAGCCTTTCGGCAAGAAACAAGATGGAGCTGAAATTCGCTGGATGCCCAGCAGCTTCATTCGCGTCCCCATAGAAGTCCAATACATTCTCGGTACTTACAACCACTGGAATTGGATGGATTTTGTCACTAGATTCAGCTTTCAATGGCAAAGCGGTTTACAGTACAGTAATTGGTCATTCAATATGTCACAGCATGTTACTTTCAACACAAAACATATCTATTCCAAGTATTTTTTTGTGTCATTTTTCAACTTTTTTTCCTCGTATTATTCTATGTAGGCTCTCGAATACAACTGTGAAATCATGATCACACAGAAGAAGTCTAATTTTTAAGTTATAAAGGCCTCACAAAAATGATTCTAGTTTATTTTACACCCTTTTCCTTTGTTTCTTTATGCTCCGTTGAAACGCTGCAATTTGCCCTGCATGAAGATATTGAGCGATAGCTGTAATGGAATATGACTGTCATCTTGGGGTGACATTTTCAGCACTGCCACTGTGCTGTGACTGTCTCCGCTGAGCTCACTGGGCAGGAGGGCACCGTGTTCACGAGGACACATTTGCCCCGGAGTCATCTCAGTTACCTGCTACACTATGACATGATTTGACAATCAATTAACCGTACCGCACCAAACAAGACCTTGCGGTTCCAAATCCCTCGCTAGTGAAACTCGGTCGGTTCGAAGCGTCAACATACGAGGCATTTTTTTAGTGAGACATCTTAAAGTTGCAATGAATGCCGTAGACCGGTTCGTGTCATGTCAAAAGGTCGCTGAGAGGAATGTGCACTAAAAACTAAAACGGGCCATGAATGTGAAAATATCAGTTTAAATGTGCAATTATGTTTGTATTTCTAATCACACTGGCTAATTGCTTTAACTAAATAAATCACACTCTGATTCACCATGGCAATAGCATTACCATGGTAATAATTACTACTGTGATGACATTGACATCAGGCAGGTACCCTTTGCTTCATTTGAATAATTAACATCTTAAGAGCCACTGCTCTTTCTCCTTTTCCCGTTTTCATCTTCCATTCCATCTAATTGTGAGTTTATTAATGAAGGGATTGATGAGCCCTGTGCATAATTTACCAATTAGTTCTACACATTTATAAAACTGCATCCTCAAATAACACATGTCACGTTTATTTAAGATTAAAGTTTAATGTGTCTTGTTGTTTGTGACTGAGAAATTAATTTGTCTAAGGATATCCCCCCAGCTATTCTCTCAGAACTTCAATATAAATCATTCGTTCATGGTGAAATGCAGATGAGAAAAATATAGCGCAGCAAGTCCCAGATTCACATATTTAGGAAGAAAATTTTGGAAGTAGCTCGAGTTTGAACCGATGAAACCTTTTCTTGAAATAGAGTACCACAAGAAACTTTTTAAAATATAACAAACTTCAGATAATTTGTTTTCGTTTTTCTTTGTCCTTTTTTTTTTTCCTTACATAAAGTGGATTTTATAACATGAGAAGACAGCTTAAATCACAAAGGAATCAGTTACTCAATGACATGGATGATAAATTATATTGTTGCTGTATTTGAAAGAGTCAGTTTCAAAAGCAAACACTAATATCCAAACCTTATTTCAGCTGAGACCAACTGACTTAGCTAGGTTTCTAAGAAAAGAGAAGGAGAGTATCACCGGCGCTCATGCAGCCCTGGCTCCAAACAGACATATATCTAACTGGAGACAGAGGGGCGGGCAGAGAGGTGAGAGAGAGGGCAGGGCAGCTCTGCCCGCCTGGGGAGTTTGGCATGTGCCCTCCCTGGGCCTCCCGCGGACCTGGGGTCAAAGTAAATAAAGGGGCGATGTGGACCGCCTCCAGCAACCCCCTTACCAACCCCTTTTCCGCCCTTCATCCCACAGCCCAGTAACAGGAATCGGTCTCTGTATCCAATGACCACGCCTTCCTGTAGCCATCCATACCTCCACTGCCACATGCCGCCTTTTCTACATTCTCCAGCTCCATGTCCAGACATGAGGCCAAGGCCCTTCTCCACAGTTTGTAACAGTGTGACACTGAAACACAGCCGGGAAGCTCCAGTATATGAGTTCTGCTTGTGGTGCAAACAGCATTTCTCCATGTGTGTTAAATATTCACAACTACATATCCAAATACATAAGCTGAACATGGATATATCTGTTACAGACTACACGAGCGTACTTTGTAACAAATTACATGTGCGTGTAGACAAAAGAACAGCCATTTATTTGCACACCTGCTTGGCCAGTATTAAACTCTGCAGATGTGGCTGGACTACTATGTTAATCCATGTACACAGTCATACACACAAATATGTGCATACATGCACACAGATGCACGCAAACTCCGTGGTAATGAAATCCAGACTTGCTTTTCATTGGGTGGAGAAAGTAAAGAAACTGACTCCGAATCTGGGGAATTGTGGACAAAAAAGTTCACATTCCTGCTTAGATTTAGAAGGTGGAAAAATGCTTTACACGTAATAAAAAACAATAGGTAGCCATAGACCTTGCTGAGCTCTTAGCAGGAAACACAGGATTTGCAGTGTGAGCAGGGTCTAAGAGCGCTTAGCAGCTTTATAACGTCAATGTTTTTTAATCTACGTTGTTCCAGAGGTTAACACTCACACACATTATTCCCCTAACAAGTTCAAAATACCAGTGTATAATATAACACACCAAACTTCCATCCACATAACGTGTTTAATCACTCTACCCACTTCACTCAAAACCCAGACTTTGGCTACAACAAAAACTACAACAAAACTAAAAATAATGAACGCTATTCAAGGCATTTCTGACAAAAGAGCAATATGCCAACATCCTCTCCGAGTTAATATCAGGGCACTGCAGACACATGGAGACCGACTCTCTTCTTCCTCCTCCTCCTCCTTCTCCATCCCTCCATCTCCTCATCCCTCCTGCTGGAGGAATTCCCAACCCTCTCTGCAGGTAGCCAGCCAGCCAAGACCAGCAGAACATGTGTTTTCCTCCCCTGGTCGGGTCAAAGTGAGGTCGTTCATTCATTCCCAGTGATATAGCGGCCCGGCTCACCCGCCTGCATGCTTATCATGTGCCGCGCCCTCGCAACAGATGATGAATTCCACTCAGTCGATGGATAGATAGATAGAGGAAGAGAGAGGGATGGAAGAGTAATAGAAAGATGGAGAGAGACCCCCCTCCGATGCCTCCAGACGCATCTCGTCCCAGCCAGTTTGCAACTCAATCAGTGACATGTGCGATTTTAAGAGAGGAATTGTATGTTATGCTCTTTTTTTTTTTTTTTTCAGGGGGTGACGGTTTTGAACTTTGACCACAAAGTTATGAATTTTCTTTTAAGGCTCAGAGGAGCTAAAGGAAAATATTTTCAGGACAATGTACACAGGATATTCATGTTTCAAAGCAAGTTTAGATTTCAATAACTATGGGAAGGCTGGCTTTTAAGCATGCTGTTTCAACAAGTTTGTTTTGTTCATTCTTTAGAACATTCATAATATTGATGCAAGGAGTTTGGACAAACCAAATACAATATTGTTACACTGTTAATCATATCAATATTTACCCAAAAAGATTATATTTTGGTGACACTTTATATTACTAATATATTACACTAATTTCTTATTGGCACAGATATTAGTAGTGTATTGGTGCTTTATTGCTTATCATAAAGCACTTAATGTCTTATAACCCTATTCTACAGGTAGTAGATTTAGATTTTGAAGCTTTAGAAGAAGAATAGGCTTCCATATTGTACACTCTCTGCATCTGTATCTCCACATCCCTATGGCCTGTGATTGGAAATGATGCCTGAAGTTATTTTGTACAGGTACAGAAGAGTAGAAGAATTATAAAGTTACGTGGATAACTCCATGAATTCAACCAGAAACCCCACTTAAATCTAGAATGTGGGCTAGATTCACTTCTTCCAGGTTTGGTTCAGAGAAGAGTCGTTTTAAGAAACACAAGTCCCGGTATCGCCCTCTCATCTTACCAAACGGCAGCTGCACACAATCTGGGAAGACTGTAACACACCAAAGGCGCATAAAATAAATAAACAACAATAATAACTTAGGCATCACAGCCTGTACTTAATGTTTATCAGGTGTCGTGGCGGCCATGACACCGTGCTGAGTAAGATTCTCTACAGGCGGCATCCTCTTGGCCCCGTCACCAGCATGTGGGCAACGACGGGAGCTGAAAAGGCGAGACAAGAGATTAAGGAGGCAAGAAGCTTTGTCTGTGCTCCCTCCCTGCCTCAAACACAACAACCTCTCCATACACCCTCTTCTCCCCCCATAACCCACACACACACACACACACACACACACGTACACACTCTGCCCCCATTTTTTCTTATTACCGTAAGCACGAAAGGGAAAAAAAAAAAGGACCAAATAGTACTTACTAATGGACTAAAAATGTCCCCAACTCCCTACCCTTTTCGCTCCCCAAAAGCCAGAAAAACCACTCACCAAATCTGTTCTCAGTCCCGCTGCTGAGGACTACATTTAGTCAATCTTACAGTGCCCTATAAGGAATGGATTTCGGGACATCTTGTGAGTCTGGGTGAAATGTGAGTTAATGGGAAGAGAGTTAGTGGTTGAGTGAGGATGCCAGGCAGAGTAGGTAGTTAAAGAGCAGAACAGTGCCTTAGGGGTACTCAGTGTATCTGGACTCACACTGGGAAAAGTGTATTTATCAACTTAATAGCAGGTGTCTGATTGAACATGACTATGATTACAGTAAGTTGTTCCTTCTTTTGGCTCTTCTCCTCCTCTTCTTCCTCCTCATCATAGTCCCCTCCTGTTTTCCACCTCACCATCCTCTACCTCGCTTTTAAAGCTACAGAAGGGTAGTATGGTTTGTATTTACATTGTCAACACCGGCTGATTTAATTATTTTTCGGCAGTAAAAACATGTTTACTGCTGAAAATAATTCAATCTTCCACATTCGGAATAATGCGCATGCAGTGTTTCAGTTACTTCCTCGCGTTCGCTGTCTGTTAGTGATAAGTTTTTTTATGTGCTCAACTTTGATCGCTGCAAAATAGACTTTCTGAGCAGGCAGGCTGGGCGAAAAAGCCTAAATATCTTAAGCAGGAGTAGTATTCAGAGAGAGAAACCAGTGAATAAACAAGAAGAAGAATCTGATTTGTGGAAGATGGGGAGAGGGAGCCATTTAGCTGATAAGGCAGGGAAGGCCCTTCAGGTGTCTCCTGCTCCACTGCTGTGTAAATGAGCTCCAATTAAACAGGCGGCCCCTAGCTCCGGGTCTCCCCGCAGCCCTCCCCAGCCTCCTCAGCCTCCTCCATCCCCTAAGCCTCCCCCCAGCCCCTCGCTGCTCGCCGTAAGGCCCAACCCACCCCATGGCTCCTGCAGCTGCTCGCTCGCTCCCACTCTCTGTTTTTCACTCACACTGCGTGACCCAAAGGCCTGCTTAACTTGTGTGTGTACAGTTGTCTGCTGATGTGTGTGCTTCTCCATGTATGGCTGTGTATTTGTTAGCCCTGCAGCAATTCAGCTTATTGTCAACTCTCGATAAGTGACAGCATGGTGGAAATGCTGCATCCCGGTGTCTGGTTGATTTGTGTATATTGCAGTAATTGCTCTATCTCTAGAAACTTCTCACAAAATTTCAGTGTTACTTTACATTTGAGTTTTTCCCCCCTAAGACTGTATAGTCTACAACGTCACTGCATTGTACTGCATGTACCCAACTGTTGGATTCGTCACCAAACACTGACCAAACACAACATTAACAGTTTGCAAACATTGTCTGATTCCTCACAAGGCCTTTGCCATGCAGCAACGGGGGTCTGAGAACAGCGGGTGATTTGGCCAATTAGATGAGGCCGTGATTTAGGTGGCCAGATTGGGGGAGCCACATTTGGCTGCTGGCCAGGAATCTGGGGTTGACACCCCTGATCCCTGGGAAGCAATACCACGGGTTTCTAAATGACCACAACCAGGGGCAGAGGGAATGAACATCTGATGACCAGCGCTACGCTCATTCTCCGAAAATATTAGTAAACTGGCCACAATGAAGCCTAAAGGGACTGAAACTTTTTTTTCATTATCAAATAATCTGTTGATTATGTTTTTGATCATTATTCGCTTAACTGTTTAGACCAGACACTCCCAAACTTAAAAACAACACAACCCGTTTTGAAATCTGAAAATCTTCTGTAACTCATCCAAATCTTTAATCGCAAGAAGTCTAAGACTAACATGCATTTCCCGACCTCATTTTTATTTCATAAACAGGCCAGTTCTATGCGAACGTGGGCCTACGCCTAGTCCATCCACATACACGTAACAATCTGTCAAGCAACAAATGTAGAAATTAAGCGCAAATAGTAAATAGTTAAGCCTGCGTCGTGAATATTTGACACTAGATAATAAAATGCTTATACATAAAGAATACAATTTTTGATTCTCCTTTAACAGCTTTACTTCTGCCGCCCAGTTAGCCCTGCTCCAACTCTTTTCCTGCCAATGAAGAGACACATTCTGGATAAATGAAGACGAATGAAGACAAATCAAGAATGACGTGTCATTTAAAAGCAACGGCTTTGCTTTACGGCGTCTGAACTGTTACTCTTTTAAATGTAAACTTAACTTCAAACTTAATAACAAAACCGAAAATTACAAATGTTTTATTCATTCATTGTGTATGACCTCTCGCACACCGTCTGCAGTACTTTCCAGGGTTTTCCCTTAAGCCAAAAAAAAGTAAAATCAGCTTTTCGGATGTTTTATCATCTGGTTTTCCACATTTTTGTACAAAGATATGGTGATAATGGTCCGAAATTATGTGAAATTATATATATTTTATTGAAAAATAATATTTTTTTTGTGGTAGGACCCTGAACTCCCCCCACATGTGCCTCAATCTTCCACAAATTTAGTGAAAATGCTGGAATCCATACAGCACCTAAAGCCCTCTAAAAACATAGGGAAAACCCTGCTTTCATGGCCCACCAGGGGTGCACAGCCCACTGACTATACAAGTAGTGTAGTTGTAAGAGTCATTATTATGTTTCCTGCGGCCCAAATATATATTTAAGTTGTTTTTGTTTAAAGAAATATTTAATTTACATAAAAAAGCACGTAGCAAGTTAATGCTCGCCATTAAATTCTTTAAATTAATTAGCATTGATCGCAAAATCATCTAATTAATACAGCACTAAATGTTGCAAATTAGCACATATATGAATAGGTTGTGTTTTTGTTTTGTTTTTTCACTACAGTGCAATATACATCCACACAGCCGTTGCAGTTGCTGTAACTAAAATACAGTCTTGTGGATTTTGTCTGAAAGGTGCTATTGCTTACGATGGATGGGTCAGAGCTGCAAGTCAGACTCCAGCTTGTGCGCAACAGATCACTCCCTACCTCCTACTGTATGAGGAAAGCACAATTACCTGTTCTTGTCGAAGCATACAGGCCCTGTCAGCAGCACCTCGTGCATAATACATACCTGACATTCTGCTAACGTTACCTGCCACATGTAACCAGTCACACTGTAAAAGGTGTTTGTCTGCTCCCCCGCCACTCCAAATGCTAGATATTTAAAATTAATGGCTGTGATTAAGATACTTTAAAACCCGCAAATGGTATATTTAAATATTAAGTCACATGTAATTAAGCAGGGAGAAATATTCATCCCCGTTGTTAGGGCAATTATAACAATTTCCATCAAGGGATTTCTCAGCTTGACTTTTGTTCTGAGCAATAGTGATTAACATTATGGTTAATTGAAGTCATTTTCTAAGACTTAGGGTATTTCTTATTCCCTGGCCTAAGAAAAAAAAAAAAAAAGAAGAAGCATGGTGGACAGAGCAGAGATTTAACGACATGATTTTCTCCTCTGTGGTTCCTTCCTGTGAGCATATTTAACTGTGTGTAGGGGGGTCATCCCCAGGTGGCTGAGGAGGTCAGTCTCCCCTGTGGGAGCGGTGAATCAGTGGACAGTCGGAGATGAGGGCTCAGTGGGAAAACTCCACTCAGGTTAGCAGCCATTTCCGTACATCGCTCAGTAAAAAAAAAAAAAAAAAAAAAAAACGGGAGCTGATGGCGTGATGTCCACCTTGTTTGGTGATAACAACCTTGTTATAAAACACACCATGGGTTGTTTTTCTGCTCATCAGACAATGTCATTAAAACTATATCTGTGATTGAGCTATTATTAACTGGGCAGTGGGGGAAAAAAAAAAAAAAATTACCATAGCAGCTTGAGAGTTTAAATATAGCACGAGGAGCTTTGTTTGACTAGAATTTCATCAGCCCATATAGATCCTGCATATGTTGACATGGAAACCACATTTTCAGATTTAGTAAAAGTTTTCCCTTCACATTCATATGGTATTCATAACTTGCCAGTGCTCAACTTGTGCTTGAAGGGTAATGTGGTTGAGTAAGCTATAATTTGAAATGAATTTTAAGCAACTGCTGACATTGTCCATAAAACTGACTGACTGCTTGGGTGATAAGCTCTTCTCCATTGTTTTGCTCAAAGCCAGAATCGACAACTATTTCAAATCTGCTGACATAATGGAAAGGCTCGATATTAGATAATTGCTCTCGAACAGAAAGTGTGCAAATGGCGGCTCCTGAGTTGCAGCCGGATGCTCAAATCAAGACATAATTGTCCCACAGCCGTCACACGACACAGTACAACTCCATTTCCAAATCTGTCTTAGTGTAAGTAATACGCCCGCATACTGTCATGAGTGACACGGGCCTCTTCTCTGCGGCGCCGTGACCCGTTTTAAAGATCAACGCCAGCCCATGAGCATGCACCCAGCAGTTGTCCTCCCTCTGAATGTTATTACAGAGGGAAGCAAGGTCAGATTGCAGAGATGATGATACATGGGAAGCACTTTTGAAATAAGAAAGTCTTTTTTTTCGCCGCTGCGTCGCATATTGACCTTGGCATTTCTGACAATAGCATCCATCACACACATGAAACCTTTCCAACAGGCAACACTGGTCTGCTGAGCAGCCAAGTGAATCAGATTAAGGAATAACACCAGTAGATGGATGCCTGACGTCAAAGCGGCAGAGGGATCAACCTCCCTGTTCCTCGTGCATTCCACTTCCTCTGCGCCCCCC
>JAPQRN010000014.1:12293076-12310985 GCA_037367275.1 Coranthus polyacanthus | reverse complement strand
CCCCCCCCCCCCCCCCCCCCCCCCCCCCCCCCCCCCCCCCCCCCCCCCCCCCCCCCCCCCCCCCCCCCCCCCCGGCACGGCCAGTAAACATCAGACATTTAACGTAATCTAGGCGCAGATATGCAGGACCGGAATGGCCTACATTTCGGAGGCGGTCGGCGTGGCTTGCGCAGCTCCTTGTAAAAATAGAGTAGACGGAGTAAGAGGATTTCTCACGGTGTCTTCCCCTAAAGAAGCTCGTCACTTCCAGTAAAACCAAGAATGTGCGTGCGTGCGTGTGTGTGTGGTGTGTGTTGCCCACCACCACGCAGGTCTGCAGCACCCCCCCACCTCCCCCCCAGGCTCCGGACCAGACGCCGCGCTTCACGTTTTACGCGCTAACAACGACATGAACAATAAACGGGTTCGGGGGGTTCTTCGGCCTGTCCTATTTTACTGAGAGACGCCTCAACACGGCGTAACGACGGAGAAACCCACGGTCCCGGCGATTTATCACTACTTGTTTATGACTGTCACCTAAATGAGCACGAGGGGGCGCCACATCTCAGTTCTGACATTTCATTCATCAACAGGTTTCCTTCCAGCCAGACAAAATGAATATGTATTCCGTACCCAGCCCGGGAATACCAGGCTGCCCACCAGGATTAGAATACCTGACCCAGGCAAGTAGTGGTTTTATTATTACAATCACCTCCACCTCCATCCATGTGATCACTCCAGATCACAAGAAAAAAAAACTACTGTACCTATTTTCATGAATCTTAGTGGAAGGTTAGGGAAATGGGCCAAGGACGAACCTCTTAAATTTTTGGTAATTTTGATTAATTGATTAATTGTTTTTTTTTTCATGTTCTTTAACAATGGGAAGCCCCCAGATAAATGGCGGTTTGTTTGTGGTTTAATAATAGTGTGGAACAAGACAAATGAGTGGACTTTGCTGGCCTTGGTGGAGCTCCGCGCTCTACTTATTATTTTTATTTTCATATAATTCCCCTTCTATTCCCTGCATATTTAACATCAGCATGGACTGGATAGGATGTCACACCGGTCCAGAGGAGCAGTAGGAACCAAAGAAGTGAGGATGCTGTCAGAATTAGCCACCTTCTCCCTTCTACACGTTGAACAATCCACCATTTATTATAAATATCTATCTCTGACTTAGATTTGTGGGTTGTTTTTTTTTTTTTTGTCAGTTAAGACGTCGCATTAAAATAACCCAGTTTAAAGCCTATTCGACAGACATTACGCCGCACCGACGCCAGACATCTTGGCATATCACGGTGAGAAACGCAGAGGTGGAAGTAATGCAAGTAAAGACCGCGTTCCGTGTTGCTGCTTCAGTCTCATTCGTGCTGGTTCAACGCAGTCCAGTCCTGAAGTAAAAGCAGCAACACTCAGGTTGACGTCCTGCATTCAGAGCCTCACCCGAGTGACAAGTGATCAAGCACAAAAGTATTATCATCAAAATACACTTAAAGTATGCCAAGTAAAAGTGCAGACTGGCCTATTTCAGATTAATCTATATCACTGGACCGTGTGCATTAATGTTTTCACTTTTAATGTTGCAGCTGGTAATGGTGGCGTTCTTTTTAATGACTGCACTGTTGAGTAGTTTAATCTATAACAGTGCATCAGAATTTATGAGTTGATTTTTTTTTTTTTTTTTAATATTAATAACTCTTAGATGAAGCCATCAAATGCAGTGTAGCAGAAGTAGAGAGTTGCATTTCAAATGGAAATACTGAAGGAAAAGACAAGTAGCTCAAATTTGTACTGAAGTGTTCAGTTACGTGCACAGTCACAGTGTGCTGTGACTTACTGTGACACTGTGAACGGAGCAGGGGGCTTCACGAGGTGACCGGTACTACCTGACAGAAGATAACACGGTGTTTCAGTGGGACCTTCTTGGTTAAATAAAGGACAAATGGTAACCGTTCCGCCTGTGGTTTCCCACTCATGACAAATGAAAATGAAAAAGATTAAAAAACCAGAAGCTGTCGTTCTATGTGCTGTGGATAGTTTCTCTGTTTTTAGCACGTGGAGAAGCTTGCCAAGTACATAACAACGTCGAGGTCTACTGACAAAGAAGTGACTCCGCAGCGTGTGTGTGCGTGTCCTGAGCCTCCATTTTATTATCTTAGTGACCCACAATAAAAACTGGCTTTACTAGCGAGCTACAAAATGTGTCCGTTTATACCAACTTCCTCACCACTTTGTCCATTACTTTGCTCTTTGGATTTGAAAGACAAATACTTGCTGATTTAATGTATATACTGTGTTCTGGTTTTTTAGGTGGATCAGCTTCTAATCAAACAGAAGGTGGAGGTGGTTGAAGGTACAGTATGCATTTTTTTTTTTTTTTTTTTTATAAGGTTCCGTCCATGTTAACTCACTCAGAATTCAGAACTTTTCCATGTTCACGTCATGGATTTTCTTGAAAGAAATCATGTGAAATTGGACGTTGGTCCTAAAGCTCTACTGCAAATACCTTCTAGTTAGTAATATTTGCATTTATGAAGTTGGGCTAAATGTCATCATACTGAACTGTTGAACTGAAAGACAGGCTCAGGAGGTATCACACAGAGGTAGAAAACGGTTCTAAAAAGATATTTAGCAAAATCTGTGGCAGTCACTTTTTTACTTTTAAGAAAGTAAATACTAGTGGAAAAAAGAAAGATTGATTGACTGGATTTCCACAACAACTATTTACATGAGTACATGTTGCAATTATCCTCAAGGTTTCCTGGAGGTCCAGTACAAATTTCAACCCAGTCCCGTGGAAAAATAGGCAAGAAATGTAGGATTCTGCAAGAACTAAATAGAAGTTTTGGACATTTTCAAGAAAATCCATGACATGAACTAAGAAGTCTAGGAAAGTTGGAATGGAATAAGTATTTTCAGCTTCTAGTTCTGTTAAATACAGACACAGGTTTTAAAATGATGTCCCACGTATTGTTCCGTACAGCCCTTGTTGGTTTCGAAAGCAATAACAAGTATGAAGTCCGCAACGCTATGGGTCAGAATGTGTACTATGCAGTGGAGGAGAATGACTGCCTAAGTCGACAGTGTTGCGGTCCGATGCGCTCCTTCACCATCCACGTCCTGGACAACTTTGGACAGGAGGTCATCACCGTCACCAGGCCACTCAAGTGCATGTCCTGCTTCTTCCCATGCTGTCTACAAGAGGTCAGTGGATCATCTTTTAGACATGCTCCCTTTGTGTGCCCTTGCGCTTGTCATGTTTTCAGGTCGTCCATCCTCCCCGGTGTCCATTCGATCATTTTGTGAGACAAGTGACAGCTTGAGGTGTTGCAACAGGTGGAACCCCTTTATGGCAGCTTTACACTCCGTTGTGGAGCTCGCTAAACACAACCCGAACGTCTACCGTCACGGCTGAGAAATCTGATCTGCTGTATCACAAGACCAGCTGTCACAAACATTAGGAGAAGTTTAAGCTAATTAGCCGCAGGTTAGCCGTTGCAGGTTCCGTCAGTAGTGAAACGTCTGAGTTTGGAATCTTCTCTCTTTAGTTCGATCCTCTTTGACAATGACTTGGACTCAAGGACGAACTGACTAGAATTTGGTGGCCGAAGGTGACGTCACAAAACATCTTTATGGCCATAG
Source organism: Coranthus polyacanthus (assembly GCA_037367275.1). Lineage (NCBI taxonomy): Eukaryota > Metazoa > Chordata > Actinopteri > Kurtiformes > Apogonidae > Coranthus > Coranthus polyacanthus. The sequence goes on along the minus strand of JAPQRN010000014.1, from coordinate 12,307,361 downwards.
CTCAACAATTCAAATGCTAATTATGACAAAATTTCACTCAGGTGTGTAATAAGAGAAAATGATGAAGTGATGGCATTTGATATCCAAAAGATTAAAGGTTAACTTTACTGTGACATCGTAATGTTGCGTAAAAACCCTTATCTGTCCATTATTCAACACCATAGTCCTCTGTAGGAATCGTCTGCAAGTGCACACAGCATGTTTCTCACTGGAATCACACATGTCAATATAGTCACAACTTCTACTTCACCATAAAATACATTTAATTTCAATTCTTTCAAACTCTTTACTACGAGTATTATACAGGGCATCTCAAAAAAAAAAACAAAGGAACACGTTTTTTTGGTTTTTTTGTGAGACCGCAGAGTAAGAAATGTAACAACACACACGGTAAAGAAGGTATGAATCTCAGGTGTTTCCTATAAAAAAAAAAAAAAAAAAATGGATCTTTCAGTCACTTCTGTACAGAAAGGGAGCATCAAAATGTGTACCCTCTTCCAAAATTGCAACTGCGCACAGCAAGTGACACCCCCAATTACCGTTTCCAATTTCTCTAAAATGTATTTTTTTGATTACGGTATTTGTCATTTTCTGATAAAGAGCAACAGAACGGCATACAAAAGAAGACCGCTCAACCGGAACATTCCTATTTTATTGAGCTGCGACTGAAAATATCCTATTGTTAGTGTACCCCACCTAGCCATTGCCGAGCAGCGGCTTGGGTGAATCAGTGCAGAGAGGGGCCCTGGGCTCTGGTGAACAGGTTGTTTGAAAAGGACCAATCAAGCAAAACTGTGCTTGGCAGGTTGACCAAACATCAGGGTCATGGCTAATTTTAGTTACAGTCAAATAACAGGTGATGTTACGGCTGAATGAGTATCTTTTGTTTGCCTGTTAAATACGATGTGTTGCTCTTCATCAGGACATGACCGACGTTCAAATAAAAGTCAATATTTAGGTGGAACTGGAAACAGAAATTGCTGTAGCGCTACCCCTTCCATTAGTGCAAAATGGAAGGGGGTTCGCATTTTAACCCCCCCCGATCTGAATTTTTACAGGTGACACCTATGATACATACCTTCTAAATCATGTTACTTAACGTCCTGCCTTGCGGTTTTCTTGATATTTGAGAAAAAACTGGGCCGTTCCATTTTTTTTTGGAGACGCCCTGTATAAATCTGGACAGACACGGATGCAAACTGCAACTTGACTGGTTCACGGAGGCCTACAACCATGGGGTGGTAACTCTAGTTGTCTATGGAACTACAGTCTGCGTGTTTTACATCTTCTACTTTTACATTACCTTCTTCTGAGTGTATACCTACAAATCACATTTTGTTCTTCACTCAGCTGGAGGTGCAGGCTCCCCCCGGTAACACAGTGGGATACATTGTACAACAGTGGCACCCGTTCTCCCCTAAATTCATCGTTGAAAACGAACACAAAGAGCCTGTGCTGAGGATCCATGGGCCCTTCTGTGGATGGAGCTGCCTCCCAGATGTTGACTTTGAGGTGAGTTTATCTAAACACAGAAATCCATTAAATTTGTGAAAACATAACAAGACACAGTAACATTCTCACCCTCTGGACATTTTTTTTTTTTATAAGGGATCAGTCTTGTGCTCTGGAGCAGAAAATATGTTTCCAATCAGAGCGGGGTATGACTGGGATGAAACCCTCGGACAGAGCAGGCCTCTAGAGTGGCACAGTGTGGCCATTGTTCCACGGCTCAGCTGGTTTTATTAGATTGAGCTGTGAAGGGGATTTGGGTCAGTGATACAGACCTTTTACCAGACTCAGAGGAGGGGTAACTGAAGCATGATATTACCACCCTGCTTTCTCTCTTGCTGCTTTGAAGTAATTTCTGGGGATATAACACTTAAGTTACTGTGGCATCGGTCGAAAACCTTGCATTGGACGGGATTATGAGTTGTTCCATGATCTCCTTCCAGTAAAACCAAACAAGTTGAGGGATTGATCTGCACCCTAATGCAACACGTGTCAGCAATTTGTGCTCTCTGTAACTCTTTCCTCAGATTATAACCATGGATGAAGTCAGCAAGATTGGGAAAATCAGTAAGCAGTGGACGGGACTTCTCCGGGAAGCATTCACAGATTCAGACAACTTTGGTATCCAGTTTCCCATGGATCTGGATGTGAGGATGAAGGCTGTAATGATCGGTGCCTGTTTTCTCATTGTAAGTGGAATATTTAGATTCTTTCTTTAATACCAACTTGTAAAAAGTTGCATCTTGCACAATACGTGTTTATGACTCTCACATCGCCTCACATTCAGAGTGACTGACACGAACACTACATGCAAACTAATATTCCACTCTTATTCCAAATATGACAATATTCCGATTTTGATACGGGTCATGTAAACAGCATGTTCTGTTTGGATGTTCCAAAATAGGCAGGCTTCTGAATGGAGCATTTTCTGATTAAGAAATATGGGATATGGTTTTAGGAGCATTCTTTGAACATGTACACAGCGCATTCTGAATATGCATCTTAATTGGGGTTTTTACTGCAGTTTGGAATACACAGCCTTTTGGCTGTTTACAGTCGGCTCTGTGCGGTTTGCAAAGCTGGGGTAGAGACGCATGCCTAAAAGAAAAGCTCAAGTTTCTGGTTGGAAGGAGAAGCACACCCACTTTTAAACATTATGAAAGACTGTGATAACATTTTTTTGGACCTTTTCAAGAAAGCGGTTGAAGGAGGGAAAGAACAGGGAGACTGTGTTTGCACAAACAAGTCTCCCACCAGCGGAAAACTTAAAAAGATAAAAAAAAAAAAAAGATAATCTGTGAATCCATGGGATGCGTAAGAGGAATATTAGTGGAATAATCATGTTAAACAGTCACGTAAAGAGCTTAGTAGGAATACTGTCTTGTTTGGAATAAGGGTTACATGACCCAGTAAAGACTCATATGACCCACTTTTTGTCAGGAAATGACAACTTTGCCTTTACTGATAGTTAAAATGTATTCATTTTGTGGGAACTGTGACCTGAAACGTCCTCATTTGCCTTTCAGTTGCTTTTTGTGGAGTGACACTGCTAAATGCTAAATTCTCAGCATGTTGCCACAGTTCACATAGCAGTGTCACATTTGTGAATTAATTCTCCAATTCAGCTGGTATTTTTAACTGTGATTAGCGGTTTGTGTTCACCTTTCTAATCACCCCTTTTCCCCATTTTTCTTCTGCGCAGGATTTCATGTTCTTTGAGACCACTAACTAGGAGCAAGTGTGAGGAGCCCACAGTATTTCTGGAAGAACAAGGCCACGAAGCCATTATGATCATTCCCAAATGTCCTAACATAGAACAACCTTCAAATGGCTAAATTAAACAAAGTACCATAAGGTATCTCTATGTTACAATTTTGCATGAACAATGAAATAGAAGGTTTGTTTTAGTCTTAGCTGCTCAGGTTCACTGTTAAAACATGACTCTGAATGAAGATCTGGTCTGGGCAGTGCACAGTGCAGTGTTTTTAGACAATGTTTGTGAGGAAGTTTTTATTTGTGCTTACATTACGGCTGCTGAACCCATCTTGGCCCAGGACCCTCAACTGGAATAGAAGAACAGTATCCTTATACAAGTAATAGAAAGGAAACGCTATTACATCCAGGTGCTGTGTAAGAAAGCTGGGCATCGTTGTGGTTTGTATGCAAAAGCAGTCAAATAGCATTTGTCTATAATATGGTCATATTAATAGTCAAAATGTCTAAAATTTATATAGGACACCATATGCTTGTAGGTATATTGTGTGAGGAATGGCACATGTAATGTAGTAGTTTGTAGTCAAGACATTCAATGCCCTTATTTATTGTTTTCTACTAATAATTTAAGAGCAATGTGTGCACTGCTTTGTGCGTGTGTGTTTGTGTGCTATGAGTGTAGCTGTGTGTAAACTTACTGAACTATCATAGGATACAAAGTTGATATTTTCAATGCCATAATAATTTATTGTCGAAGCCGTAGAGGTTGTTCATTCGGGAAGGGAATGGGTTATAGCTTGACTTGCCCACAAGAGGGAGCTAGCTTTTCACTTAAGAATAATCCGTACCGCGGTCCAAATGAACAAACTCACTACTTGCAAAATGCCATAGGTTTTTATTCAAATATAAGTGTCTGATGACATTGTATATTTTTGGACAAACTCAGGTTGATATGCATGCTACTGTAATGGTATTGTTGGCTATTGCTGGCTCCAGGAATTACACACCTGCAACTTTTACTATGAAAATAGGGACAGATTTGGATTTTAGAAGGATTTTTGCAAATTACAACATATTTGTATCTATTTCTTAAATTGTCATCTTTGTTATTGTTTGATTACACGTGGTGTGACGGCTCTGTATGTATTTAGATGAAAAGTTTGACAACGCGTTAGGTAGTATTCGCCATCAAATCCCCCTAGATACTGCTTTGCATCATAGTCCATTGTGAAACTCTGTGATTTGATGAGCATTGCCTTTAGTCCGATTCCAGATAGCAGTAAAGTAATGTAGCAAATACATTTACATTGCCATTAAGGTCATTAGGAGCTCCTCTGCATCATCGTGAGGATGAGTATTTTTCCATAAGCATGCAATCTGATGTTTTGAACAGGGGGAAGAAAAAAAAAAAAGCATCCATCTCTAGTGATTTTGTCTTTGTTATTCTGCCGTTACATTAACACTCATCTGTGAAGTAAATTTAATGGATGGATTTCTCTCACTCTCTCTGAGTTGCTTTTTAAAACTCAATTTTCTGCCTTTGGAGATGATCAAGGACTTGGGATGGATGTTTTTTTCTTTGTTTTTTTTTTGCTGTCAGTTCAGTTGTCATGGCTTAAGTTGTTGACACAGTTCTTAATTTAAGTACGTATAAATGACATACATGGCATATAATTGGACCAATATATCGACGTGTTGTTTGGTAAAATGCATTGATAGTATAAGATGCCGGTGCTACATTCTCTGAAGGCTCTTTGATTGTGTTTAAAAGCCAAAAATTAGAGTCACAATGTGATACAAAGGGAATTTAGCTATTCCCACTCTGTTACGTATTAAAAAAAAATAGTCAAAGTTGCTATTCTTCTACTTTTGCACTAAAACTGTGAACTAATGTACCATTTAGTCTTGCAATGGATGCAAACAAACTCTGTGAGCAAAGCTTAAATTGTGCAAATAGTCTATGAAAACACTTCAATAAAAAAAATAAAAAAATATTGTGACTTGTGCAGTTCTTTTGGCTTTCTTTCTTTACCCATTTACCCCAACAGCATTTGATATTGGAATTACTTTCCTTATCACGCACGGAATCTATTAAACATCCGCCGTCGTTTAAGCGTCAGGCTGCAGGCCTTTCAAAACGGTTTTGAATGTTACAATGGTCAGACCTTGTAGACAATCACGTAAAACCATTGAACCTTGCTTATTTATTGAAGTTCACTAGTTAGAATAATTACCTCCTTCAGTTTTTCCCTTTTTTTTTTTTTTTTTTTCTTTAGTCACTTTCAAATCGGGCTTGCCGGTTAATTTACTGCGATGTTTACATCAAACACAGATGTCCTTGTGGAGGATCGTATGAAAAGCGTAAAGAGAACATTTTATTTTCCGTGTTTTCAAATGAGTAATTAACGAGAAGCTGTTAACCTTGGGTGTAACCTAAAGAACTATTAATTTAAAACTGTCCTTCAAACGTTTTTTTTTTTCTTCCCCATATCAATGAATAGATCTATGATGGAGCTGAGTGAGGAACGCTGCTGAAAAAGTGGGTTGTGCTTAAAACCTCGCCGTTTCTATGGAAATTTAGAACAGCTTGTATGCTATTTTTGTCTGTGTAATGACAGCACATACTGTCAATATGTCATCAAAGCTGCATGGTTTTATAAAGAAAAGACGTGAGGCTGTAGGTCTCCTACATCTCGCATAACCTCAACACACTGTACAGTCTCAAATGTCGGATACCTACTGGGAATTATAATGATCCCATATGGGCTTTCTTTTTTTGATTGTGATGGTTTGTACACATTGCTTGGAATGATTTTCAGTCTTCTCCTGAATTGGACGGCCATCACTGTTTTGAGTATTAGAGCTAATTATGTTGTGGTTGGAAAACACTGGGAACTGCGGAGGCATAGATGTAGAAGGCCAGAGAGGACATATGCAGGGGTGATTTATTTTATTTTTTGTACTTTTCTTAGGATTTGGACAATTTTGTAAAAATATTTCTAGTGGCTCAAGGAATGAGAGTGTTGCCTTTTGTCCCGAATGAAAAATACCACCGACAAACTACTGATATGAACGAAGCCATTCGTGTTCCAATGAGAATTAAACCTAATGACTTCGACGAGAGCTAACTTTTCCACTAGTGCCACCGTGACTTTCTGGGTTTTGAGTGAAACAATCATTTCTTTGCAGCGTGGCCATGAATGCATGAATGCAAGCACCATCTGTCATGATGTGCTCGCTAGCTGCTTATATTTCGGAGTGAAGAAGGATATGTTTTGGGGGCATGTGGGTCCATGGCAGTTGCTTCCTTCTACTGTTACCCATTAGCTTTATCAGCAAGGTATTGTGCAAACTCGGTCCAAAACATGCTTATTCCTTGAACTAAATTATGCGTAATAGATAGACAAACATCTTCGCTTTTTCCTTGTTTCCTCTTTACCTGGGTCATTTCTCTGGGTACCGTAGCCTGGCTTTAAGCTGGCAGCATAAAGTTTTAAGTTCTCACTTCCTAACTCTCAGTTTCTCTACATTTGTATCAACTTTCCTGGGAACTTAAAGTCAGCAAGGATTAATGCTTGCCAGCATGTATTTATTCCAAATTCCTTTAGATTGTGGAGAGTTCCTCAGAAACAAGCTGCTCTGGGGAATTGTACATTGCAAGTTTTATATGAATCACACGTCCAGACCACACATGACTGGTGTCGCTGATGTCATTGCAGCAGTGATTTGCTGGGCGAGACATCCCAGGCTGGGGAAAACACAGATGTTTCCGTCAAGTTACAGTTTGCTGGGCTCTGTTTTGTGCAGTAACCCATAATTAATCATGGGTTAACTAAATAAATCATCGCGTATTCAGGCTTTGCAGCCCACGACGTGTAATAATTTAGTGTAGCGCATCTTAAAGATGATATTTGAATCCTGGGAGTCTGGAGATGAAAGCAAACAACAAAACAAACAGCTTTGCAACAACAAGCTTTGCCTTGGTGACAAAGGCACGTCAGCTGGTGACCCAGTTGCCAGAATAAATGTTGCCATTGTACGTTTCTGCAAACCACGGATATGTGTAATCTCATTTTACTTTGTCACTGAGGGACAGGCTGCTTTTCTGCTTTTCCTCAACAGGCGGGAGGTGTGTGGGGTGGATGGCAGACACACAAAATCCTTTGCCACCAGAGACTGGAGTTTGCATCCTGACTCCTGGAAGTTTAGACTATAAAATCACTGTGGTTAGGGTTAGGAAAAGATTGTGGTTATGGTTTGAATATTAATGAATGCATTGTGAGTAATTGTTACATTTTGTGTATTTTTGCTGTATTTAACCGAGCCCATCTTCAAGGCATCTTTTCCTCAACTTAGCCAAGCGCTGTCAGTGCCTAAACCTAACCATAAAAAAAAAAAAGATATAATGATGCTGGATTTCTAAGAGACACGGTTGTTATTATAGCCTCCTTCTATTCCCCTCAAAACACTAAAAACGCCACGAACAGTTAAAACACTAACAGCGATATATATGTAGCTAGAAATATTGGTATGAAACGTATTTTTGGCTCAGAAATGCTGAGATTACGGGTATTCCTGGTTTGCAGAAATGTACAATGGCAACATTTTATTCTGGTGAATGGGTTTCAGTTTGGGGAAAACAGCCAGCCATGTGTCACGGAGTGTTTATACTACTGACACTTCACATTCAGCAACTGTGGCCTGAGGCTTTACAATTGTTTGTGTTTCACTGTGTTACAAGGTTGAGGTACTGCACACATTTTGGGTTTGTTGAAAGATCGTAAAATGTATTTTAAATGACATTGTGAAATCCGAGTCGGGCTGTTTCCCGAATGGATGTCCTGTTACCGTTATGATAACAATCAGTGGAACCGCAGTCTTAATGGGAATGCTGATTTCTTAGCAACGTGGAACAAAAAAATGTACTCCTCTGATTAGTTTTGGAGCTCAACACACACCGGGTATTTTTATGGAGTTTACTTTGCTCGCCGTTGGGTCGACTGCAGCTGGGTTGACAGCATACAATATCTGGAATTTCTGGTATCTGTGTTTTAAACCCACTGTGATAAACAAATGGCTGTAGCAACATCTGTGCAAACGCGGCCAAGTCAAACACCGCTCACACAAAGGGCAGATGTAAAATATAACATGGGGGATGGTTGTTTACTTTTACACTGGGACTCTTGTAAAAAGAACACCCACCGTGTCTCGCAAAATACAGTAGATGTTTACTCACAACTACTTTGAATTAGCAGCAAATGGAAGAGATACAATGCAGAGCCCGGATTATATTAAAACTTAAATCGACAAATGATGATGATCATCTGATGATGATTAGATATAAGATCAGCTTCAGATTTGTGTGTGCAAAACATTAATCAGACTCTAATTTGACTCCTTTTTTTTCACAGTAATGCATGAACTGCTTGGATACACGGACAATGGAATTCTTTCCTGTTTGCCTTTCTATAGGATTTGTTGACAATGACAAACGTATAGAAAAAGGTTAAGCTGAGGTTAGGGATAGTGGTTAAAGTTGTTACTTTTAACCAAATTCTGACCAGAATCTAAACTTTACCAAGAGTTAATCTCTCAACTATAGATATAAAAGAGGGAATCTGTGACAAAACCTAGAGCAAGTTGTTACCAAAGTCACATTCTTCATTAATAGGACGATTATGGGACTTTCGACAGTTTGGACGGAACTTAAATGAAGGCTGATGCACAGATGCAAACATCCGAATCAACATAAAATGAATCATCAAGAATTTCAATTTGAAGAATCCAGGAACACAGTGGAGCAATGGTATCATCTCGCAAGAATGTATTTCCTTCCTCTCTTTTTTTTTTTTTTTACGTCTACCTATCACTATGTAAGCTTTGTTCATCTAACCATCCATGCTCAAGTCATTTTGGTGTGCTTTTTGCTTTTTGGTGTAAAAACAATCGCCTACCTATAATGATGGCGATGAAGCTGATCTTGTGTAATTTCATGGAACGCTGGCTAAAGCTTGTCTTTCCAGTATAAATATGAATATCCTGGACAGGAAAAATCACCCTGGTTAGAAAACTGCACATTTGTTCTGCATTGAATTAATTTGCTATTGAGTATTTACGGTAATCTCATGCTTGTAGTTTGTCACAGATGAAAGACTGTGATTAAAGGGAATTAATCAATGTCTAACCTTTTTTTTTTTTTGTGGCTAGACTCTGGGTTAGTGTTAAAAGTGTGCTTGCTGTGCTTGTTAAAGTTCTTTGGTTTGAGCTTAAATGCTGTGTTTATCAAAATCCCTTCCCTTTCCCTCCCCCTCCCCTCCCTTGCCTAGCCCCAGACCACACCACCCATTAGATAACCTAAGGCCTCATAAAGGGGACTAACATAGACAGAACTGGGCCAGAGATGACGTAGAGATGAGCTCTGAAGAAGAAGAGTTCACTGAGAGAAAGCGCTGCTGCCCTCTCCATTGATCTCGGCTACTAATTAAACTTAGCGAGGAGTGATCAAAGCATTTGGGATAAAAAAAAAAAAAAAAAAAAAAAAAAAAAATTCCATTCTTTTAAAGCAATGGTGCAATTTTGGCTTTTCAAGGAGGGTTAAGGGGACTGAGTGTCTAGGATATGTGACTCACTGGTGCAATTGCAAAACCATCCGGTTCTACCACCAAAAGAGGGTTACGTCAAAAATAGAGTAGAAAGTAGAAAGAAACTAAGGTGTGTCCTAACCACTGACAGGTCCTGTGATTTTGGCTTACATATTAGGTCACCAACGTAAATGAAATGGACAGCACGTTGTTTTTATATTACCTGACATCATTAATGGCAGTCATAAATGTATGGAAATAACAGAATATTCCACTTTTACTTTCCCTCATGTCCCATTTCTTAATGGGTTCTTTTCCTCAAAGGATTTTCTATTTCACGTCCACTACTGGGCATCTTCTTTTACAGTCTGTTCCCTAATGAATCATCTGTTTCTTCTTTCAGCTTGATTAAATTTAAACAGTGCCTGTAAACTCACTGTCTCCGCATTTAACGGTGCCAAAAATAGAGGACGGTCTACTGTCGTCAGGAAGCTGCGACGCTGTTTAGTCTTCACTAACGCAAGGACACCAAAGACTGGAGGCTTGTGTGTTTTATCTGGCGCTGAAATAAACCAAAATTAAAAAGCAGGCTTGGGGAACGCGCCACCTGTGCTGCAGGAACACTCTTAACAACGGTCTGTGTTTCGTTTTCAGGTTGCTAAACAGCCGTGTTTGGCTCTTCAGTGTATGCTGGCTGGAGTCTGAAGTCTGCTAACGTCTACTGATGCCTAAGCAGATACAGAGGGCTCCGAATTATGTGCAGGTGTGTGTCGTTGTCAAGATGACCTGCTGGTTCTGCACATCATCCTCTCCCCACTTACCGTTCCCAGCTTCTATATTCTGGATCTGCCCATTTTTGTGTAATTAAACGCAATTTTCTCACCCACACCACACGTACGCCACGCTAAAACCTGTCATCAGCACCACTGCCACCACTACGCGTCTACGTCTGACACTGCTGACCCAGACAGGGTATAAGACTCGTGAGTAATATAGGCTCTATAGAATCTAGTGAGTACAGGCCTCTGGTGGGATATTAAATTGCCTATTTAACTTCTGGACATTTTGTCAGGGTGTAATCAAAACCAGAGGACATTTCTGAAGCTTTTCCAAATGTTTGGTAGGGGTTCAGTTCAGACATGAGCCACTGTATTGAAGCAAGACATAACTTGCCAAGATGCAGCATGAGATTCGGTACCACAACCACTTATATTTTCCAGCTGCGGAGAGTTCCCTCACGAACCCACAGGGCAAAAATCCCTGTTAAATGTTTGTCACCGAGCCATTAAATTACACACCGTTTAACACTTATTTTGATTGCAAATAATAGGATCGATACTTTGCCGCATCTGCTTTGCCGGGTGTTCGTTTTTAAGTCGGGTTTGTTTCTCCAAGTTACACGGAAAGAAAAAAAAAATTACCTTTTTGGGTTGGGGATGCATTTCTATTTGAGACAGACTGAAGATTCAAAGTAGTCATTTTGTCATGACACAATAATTTCCATAAACGTGCCTACAGAGTACACTTTATTGTCAGTTGCTTTCTGAATTACAGTAAAAGAATGGCTCGAGTCCAAGTCAAGCACTGTATATTTTGTTTTATGGAAGGTTTCAACATTTTGTAGGGTTATCAGAGTCCCACTGGAAAGAGGTCATATATCTAAAAAGACCAAAAAAAAAACAAAAAAAAACTTCAGCTTCTTCTCCCTCTGTGTTGAAAACCATAGTGTGGTGATGTCATTAAGTAAAATAATCTGGGCACTGGCAGCAAGCACCACGCAAGCTGTTCGCCAGAAAGTAATGGCTTTGAGCTGGGGGGCAAGTATGTTCCTCCTAATAAGCAATGAGAGACACAAATGAGACAAAGCATCGGTTTCAGGGCTTAGTGAGACACCATGAGACAAAAATGCAAAATGACGGTAAATTTAATGTCTGGTTTCTATTTTTCCTTTAATTTCTCCCTCGTGTGTACATTGCTGTAGGGAGGAAGGAGCATCTGGAGAATCGGTTCACTTTTTATGACGGCTATTGTCGTGCACCAGATGAGGTCATGAGGTTATCTACTGAAAGGTGGCAAATACGTAAGCATGCTTAGTCATGCACCACTTTTGTTCTATACTTAAATAAACTGCGCTTCAACGCGCTGCTTGGACATTAAAAGCAAAGCATGCGGCATTTTCCTGAAAAAAAAACGAAAAGAATACATAGGCTCTTAGAATAATAAGCCTTCTCAGTCACCACTTCTGACCCTCTGTCAGTGTGTGGTGGTGTGTAGGTTTCTGGGGGCGTGGAACCTTTGGGCAGTGAGTTTCTCCCTCCAGCCAATTACAGCGCAAGGCAGCATGTGTGGGCAGAACAGTATAAAAAGTAAGCGATTCCAGTTCATTCTGCTCTTCTCGTTTACTGCACTACCCTTGATCTGGTACAATTCTGTCTGAGAGACAAAACGCTGGGGAAAGCACGTCACCTAACACTAGGAAGGGTCACACAGGACACACGGGGTTTGTATTCTCACTAGAACTTCCCTGTAAGGTTTTGCGATGGTGTGGGCGCGCTTATGTCTGCTGTAGACGATAACCGCTGAACATAACATTATATTTTTCTATTTCACAGCTTTGCTCTTGCTCCGTTCTTGTTTTTCACTCGACCACCGCTGCTCTCTGTTTATGAACTATGACAAATGTTACATAATTTACCTTTAATATATATGAGTAACACTTATCCAATAGTATATTATATGATAGGGCTGCGAATCTCACAATACAATATTATCACGATATCCATGTCCATGATGACGATGGGATCTCGATACAGTGATTCTGTGATGAATGACACACCGAAAGACAATCCCCCCGCTGTCACTTGAATAGATTTTGACAACTGAAGATGAAAATGATGTAGAAAAAATGCACAGAGTCTTAGCTTAGTGTCTCTTTAACACACACACACACACACACTGACTGCAACGTCCACGTCACCGTGTGCCATCATTCCAAAAAGTGCTGTCTCTCCGCTAAGTCAAACTGGCAGGGGAGTCTGTTTAGAGTACAGCTGCACAATTAAACGCAATCACCACGTCAGCCTGTGCAATTAGAAAAGTCCGCAATTCAATTCAAGAAAAAAAATGCGTGAGAATGTGATTCTCCGTCTGCGTGCGATCTACTTATTATCTACACCTACTGTATATACTAAAGGAATGAGCACTCAGCCTCCGTTTAGACAGTGAAGCTTGTGCAGTGCACGGTCACGTGACTGTCCCTTGTGTAGACCAGACGGGATGCCAACATGTAGGCTGATAAAATAAACACCACCTCTGTTGTATGGTCATATTCTTGTGCAGTGACGCTGACCGGTTGTTTCTCAGAAATCACAGTATTGTCCACAGAAACTGCAATGAGTTTTTGATCAAATCATAGAGAACTAATTTAGAGCGCTCGCATGTTTTGATAAAAGTATCAGTATTTATGATATATCGTATATAATATGATTTAGTCCTGAATCAATACATCAATTGTCCCGCTGCTATTATATACATACTATTATACGCAGCACTTTGAGGAGAGTCATTTGGCTCAATTTACTGTTGATGTATAGCTCGGCCTTTTCCAAACTTTGGGTCGGGACCCACACTGGGTCGCGGAGCTGTTTTTATCGGGTCTGCACTTGTCAGAATAAAACACATACCGATAATATGACACGCGAATTCATTTTCGTTATTAGGATACACGAAGGGGCGAGTTTCTAAATGTTGACCTCAGCAAAGCCATGTGAAATGTAGAGAAGGCCCAGTTGTAAAGAAGCGACAAAATGGAAACAACGTGAAAGACGTAGCGGGACGAAAACGACACAAAAGAAGCATTTTCGTATATGCATGTGATGCAAGTGGCTAACAAGACAAAGACAAAGAAATGAGTAGCGAAGAAGAACAAAATGACATTAATAAAAAGAAGCAAAACAAAACCTTTCACTCCATAGTTCTGTTTGTGTTGAAGCACTGTTTGTTCTTGCGTCGCCGTTAAAATGAAAAAAAAAAAAAAGCAAAAACAAAAAAGGACTGAATTCAACATTATTCTGACAAAGGAAGAGTCAGTAAAAATGTAGGCATTATGGCATTCGTGGCTTGGTTTTGTCAATTTGGGTCCAGAGGAGACATGAAACGTTTGGGAACCACTGCCCTAGCTATATTTAGCCGATAACGCCATTATTTAAAGATGCCTTTGACTTTGTAAATGACTACTTTTATTCTGTAGTGCCAGTGAACATCCTGCATACTTCTTCTCATACTGGTAGTAGAGGCGCTTTCATGATGCCAGATTGCTCAATTCCGAGCATCAAAGCAGGGGGAACCTTTGAAATGAATTAACGGGAATGAAAACTCGAAACGTCTGCCGTGTAATCGTTGAATAAAAAAGACTCATGTTGCAGTAGTGTGTATGTATGTGTGTGTCTATGAGCGGTTTGCAGAAGGGGGGGCACAGGG
>JAPQRN010000014.1:12280320-12291901 GCA_037367275.1 Coranthus polyacanthus | reverse complement strand
TTTTTTTTTTTTTTTTTTTTTTAATCACCATCCATTGTTCCCGAACGTCATTTGCATCCGCTGCACTTTTTTTTTTTTTTTTTTTTTTTTTCATTCCAGTTTTATTCGCGTTTGATCGAACCGTTCAAACTGCATGTTGAAAGCTGTCGCGCCACATACGGAGATGGGGAGTTATCGCAGACGCGACTGAACGGTTCCGTGATGTTACTGTACGCAGGAGGAGCAGGTTGCGTGCCCGAGGCTCCCCCGTGTGACGGCTTCAACGAGTTTATGGTGCGACGTATGTTGGGGCTTAAAATTGCATGATAGAGCTTCACTCGAAAGAACAGGGCTGCGGTTTCTCGCAATGCTGCTTTTATTGTATGTTGTTCGGCTGCGTGCGGCTCGTTGTTTTATATGTCGGGCTGTAAAGTGTCAGTGCAAGAAATAACTCAACAAGTGGAGGCGAGGCTATTGTTTTTTTTTGTGTCACTTGCATTGCCTTTAACAGTATTTAGATAAAATAACGCGTATAAGCATGGTCTTTTATGTTATCTGACATCAGAATGCGCAAGAAAACGATTGGTATTTGAATCTAGGCGTTAATAAGCTTGAACTTGACAATGTTTAACACTTGTAAACATGTTATAATTAAAAGTTCATGGAGCAGAGCCAACAACCTGCTCCTGAAGACAACATACAGTATATATATATATATACATACATATACAGTAGCCTTGTAGACTGCATACCACACTAAACCAATGTGCCACAACTTTATTGACTTGTTAGAAAATCTTCCCTCTGTTAACATGTAGCTCTGGCTAAATTGCTCTAAATTGCCCTAAAATCATTTCAGTTAAACACAGCTCTTTTCACAGTGACAAGGCTTCTTATAAAACCCGCACACAACAACATAAGTGGATGCATATGCCTTTTTTTTGTTGTTGTTTTAATAAAGTATAATGTCACATGTGCGTAGGTTAGGCTTGGGAATCTGGGTGTTAATGTTGCATTTTACTGCAGTAAACAATCATGGCGCAATTGAGTCGCTGTAAGCTCATTCTGTTCTGTGGAGTGAGGTGGTGTCTCCCACACAGTAGTCACATCAACTTTAAACTGTTTTGCTTGTTAAAGCCCTTGTTAGGAAAAGAAAGGAAAAAAAAAACACTGCACACTACAGTACTACCGTGATGCATAGTTGTCGTCCACCTCGACAAAACCTCCCAATAGCTGACGAGAATTTGAAAGGAATAGCGTGAATTCAATGTTTGATTTGAAATTTAATGAGCAAACTGTACAAAACGTGCCATTGAGTTAACGTTAAGGCCTTCCATCCTATCCTCAAAAGTTGACCTAAAGTAATCTACAACAACAGATCAAGAACCGTGGCCCTAAAAGTTTTATAGTGTGTTCTTTTTCTAAGTGTTCCAATTACATACGGATACAAACACTTTTGAGCCTTTTTACGACCCCTTGGTGTCGTTCATTTGAGACAAAAAAAAAAAAAAAAGAAAGCGAAAAGCCTGGTATATGATGTGCTAATGCCGTGGAAACAACTTGGAATCAGCTTGATGAGTCACTTTTTCCCCCTCGTTCATATCGTTTCTTCTCTTTTATTTCCCAGAAAACGTTCAAATGACGTAAAGTACGGCGATGTAAAGTAAAGCTAATAACTTTAATCGCCCCATGTTAGGTTGTAGGTTCTGTCGGGGCCTTGGGCAGTCAGTAATAAACATTCTTCCTTCAAAAACAAAAACAAAAAAGGGAAATCAGGGAGTACAGCTGTATACTATAAAAGGCAGGTGGGTGAGGTGGTTGTCCTAATGATGGTGTATTATTAAAAAAAAACATCCGATCTACATACAGTTTGATTATACCAGCATTTGTTAGTCGCACACAGATGCTAATATTACGAGATTTGTGTCGCGTACTGACTGTGTGGCTGTGATTTCAAAATGTGGAGTACAGATGTAGGGAGAGTCTATCTTTTCCAGACTTAAGTTAAAATAAGGTTCTGCACTTCCCTGACACAGAGAGCCACTCCGTCAGTTCAAGCAGAGAGACAACTGTTGCAATCGAGCAGCGAACAGCGACGGTAGAAGCGGCAGTAATGCAGATAGAACTCTTTGCACATTTCACACCTAAGCCCACCTGGTGCAGTTACTGTGGACAGCGGACGTGGCTGTTGGTTTGTCAGCTTTGGAAAGTTACAAAAATTGGGTGGGGTAGACCCCCACTGTCTGACTGTCTGAAAGGAGCCCTTTCACTGATTCCTGAGCGACTGTGTGAGCGACACTGCTGAAAGACCATATACAGAATGGGTTTTACAATATTAGAGCCCCGACAACTAACAAAAAAAAAAAAAAAAAAGGACACGTGTCCGCAAACTTTCACTGCTGTTTATCCTGACTTCCATAGGGAGCAAGGACTGATGATGATTGTTTTCGGGGCTTTCATTGTGCTCGTCCTAACTGCTTGGCAGAGTTTGACCGTCAAAATATCCCGATATCCATTAGTACTGGGTGGAAAAAGTCGCATTACGGTATTCCTGGCAGTTTCATGGGATATCACTTTTATTTGTTTTCTTTGTTGTGCATGACTGGACTTTTACACAGGTTTGTGGCTGTTTTAAATAGTATCATGTATATAATGAAAGCCTTGATTATAGGGTTTGCTCGGCTCCGAAAAAATCACACAATATACGAAGTAAAAAGTGCATGGAGCTGTTGCGGAATGTAAACAGTGTAGTGCAACATGCTAAAAACTCAAAAATAAATCCATATGTCATCAACTTCAACGCTGCTTCCGTTTCAAAACCCAAATCTGGCCTTTCTGCAGAGGGGCTACGTCCTCGCACAGGTGGATGGTTAGTGTGTTTGTAAGGTCACAGAGAGAGTAAGTTGTGGGTAACTACTTGTTGCGTACAAGTTCTAGCTCTTGGTAAGAAGAGTACACAGCTCTCTGTAGCGCTTCTAGTGGTGAAAAATATTATATAATTTGCCACCTATTGAAGCTTCACAGCTGTTGTTTTAGCTACGGTGTGGAAGTACATGAAAAATTCTTGATGCAAGGAATTAAAAGGTCATCCAGTATGTTGCCCAGCATTAATATCTGTTCTGATGTATTTAACGTTTAATCATTTGAATAAAAAGTGGTCTGAAGGAGTTTGTATTTTACAGTAACAAAGCCTGGGAGGCTGGGGTGAATACCATTACTCAGTATGATCTGGTCTACTCAGCTGTCCCACGGAATAGACTAGATTAGACCTCTCCCAGTCATCACTGACATGTCAGCAGGCAGGCATTTTATAGAGACGAAAAGGAAACTCCACCTAAGGTTGTCAAAGCCTTATATACTGTATAATAGCGCTCCCTATTGCCTGTAATTCCAATCCAACAAACTAACAAACCCTGTTGGCAGGCAGAAGCTATAATCATGTCTTGAACATTGTCACTATATCACCACAACGTTGGTTCCGTGCCGCCTTTTGAGCCAACTGTGTGTTGTGTTGTCTGCTTTTTTTACGGCCCTTTTCTGTTTTGTTGTCTGATGTATTTTCTACTAACTATGAAATGGAATAAACAGCATTAGATCAAGCTGATGGTTCCCACAATGCAAGCACAATTTCTCGAAAGCGTCTCTGAAAACAGATGTTCAGTCCAGGAATGTTGTCAGGACTGCATAGTACAAATATCCCATCATTCCTCCTAACAAGTGATTTGACTGATGACGGAATAAAGAAACTGCCCAGCTGTGGATCTCTGGTAGGAGCTGTGTTGTCTGGATCATGCAGTGATACAGTTGACAGGGTGCGTTGGACATTTTGCACAATTGTTTTATTCACACAATTTCTATATTTTTTTCCTTAAAATAAAGTAAGACCAGTAATACCTTGGAAATGATTGTTCTGACAGTAGTCATTACCACTCACAGGAACACCGCATGTCTTTAAATTGATTGTTTTTCTCCCTTTTTCTTTCTACAGTACACATAGTTGCTTTTATGGTAAAATAAATAAAGTGTTCTTGAGTCAAAATGACGTGAAACGAGAATCCAAAACGACTTCCTGGCCCGATGCTGGTGACATCATACCACATCCTAAGCCTTTAGTGCCTGTGGTTTGACATGTGTAATTGAAAACACAGCCTTTTTCTGCATCTGCACTACATGGCTCATGTATTATAGACTTGGTGTGTTTTATACATTATGGCAACTTTGAAACGTCACTGGGAAATAAACCCTCCTGCAACGAGACATGCGGGTTTTCTAGTCTCGTGTGAAGCCATATCCCCCCAATCTGGTTACTAAGGCTAATAACAAACAGATGGAGCGCTCACCTAGGTAAGAACAATGGTATTTGGTAGTTGAAGAGGAATGTCTGCGTGTCTAGAAGACTATGGCTTTTAGGTATCAAAAGTGCTACTTCTGTGCCAGAGCTCCTTGTGGTTACATTAAAATTCTGATGCCTTCTACAGCTGGAAAACGCTGGGTAGCACGCGTCTATGTTTAGAACAAATGAGACATGGGTTACATATGCATAGGCTGTGTGAAAATCACATTATAATGTACTTTACACTTATTGGTCTACAAAAAAGATATTAACACATTTTTCTTTCTCATATGCGCATTTAGACTTTACAGTTGTGCGGTCTGCGTCTTTGCCTCTCTGAAGCTTAACAATTAATCCAAGGAATTTACATCTTTTTTTTTTTTTATCATAACTGCCTTAAAAAGTGCCATAAGTGGATCTGAATCACACCGAGGAATGTTATGCACTTATTGCTGGACCATGCCCTTTTCTTTTCTATTTCTGCTGTGGTGAAAAATTGACTTGTTGCTTTACAAATCCATTGGCCTTCTCATTCCTTTCATCTTAGCCAATACTTCGACTTACTGTGGTGCTTTTTTTTTTAATGTGGGCTGAAGATGACAAGACTTTAATGTACTGACAATTTACGCATCCTTTTAAGAACTTCATATCCTTTCACAACTGATTTAGGTAACCCTGCTTTTCTTGAGCAGAGAGAGCAACTGTAATAAGGCAAAGTAATTTCTCCCCGGGGATTAATAAAGCCCTTTGAATCTTAAATTTCATAGAGACTTAGTAATACCCCAATGTTATTCGTTTGCTATAAATTTCTTGTCATGTAACCCGCCTCGAAATGTTTTTACAGCCTTCCCTTTTACAAAAGGTTGATGCTGCATGTGTTTTATCTTGAGTAGGGGTTCAGCTGAATAGTCTGGTCTGGCAGTGCTCATCACTGTTAAAGGTTTCACACAGCTCAAGAAAACCCATCCATGAAAAGTAAATGCCCCAGAATCTGTTAAACTCAGCACATCAAAAAAAAACGATTTTTTGCCACTTACCGTGTACCCTGATATTGATGCCTCCTGTTATTATTACAGATGGAGGATAAAAGGAATGTATAAACTCAACTGTTTAAAGTCAAATCCACTTTCTAAATGGACTTTTCAGGAGGGTGCTCGCTCTGAAGCACATTTCCAGGTTCAGAGACTGCTCTCAAGAAGCGGAATTGAGCATTACAGTGCATATAGGGCAAAAATGTAGACTATTAACTGAACTCCTTGCACTTTCCTTGGCCAGACGTTTCCCACATACTGTTTTTTTGTGAGCCTGGTAAAAAAAACTGCTTATTTATTTAGATGACCAAAATAGAAAGAAGAGGGGTTTGGGTTTGGTGTCTCGTGAAAGAGGAAAGATCCTGTTATCCTCATGTTCAAGACCAGGGCACATTCCCATGATGCCTCTTTCTGTTCTGCAAGAAATGCTTACTTAAGCTTAGCCCCAGCCAGCGAGTCAGAACTTTTGTTCATCCAAGTGTGAAAGTTTACCTAGACGGCTGAGCCCCATGTGGCAGCGAGAGAGTGAGAGGGAAAGACCGCTGGACATCAGTGCCTTTCTTGGAGAAGAGTTAGAGCCTCGCTGTATCGAGCTACATTCCTCTCTTCCTGTGGGCTGTTCATACTGAGCCGACAAGAGAACATGTAATGTTTACACTGACTAGACACCCAATCTCCAAAATCATGGCTGTGTCAAAGCCTTCGATTTCAGTTTCAGCATGTGTCTCTCAGCTATGTTAGTGTGCAGTGCAGTGTGTGCAAAAAAAACAAAACAAATCAAAAGGCTTGACAACTGGCCTAGAATTCACCTTTGAAATACAGTACGTTATACAGTCCAAGAGTGCTTAACAGTTTTCAACTTATCAGATTGTTATTCATGGTAAATTATTCTACTTCTGAGGCAGGGCTATCGCAGTGAAGGAATTTCCCCTGCAGTGAGGTTGGGTAGTATTAGCGTGGTGAATATTATTGTGGTGGCCCGCTTTACTATAATTCACCCCACTATGGTTTCATATTGTCCTGAAAATATTTTCACAATTCTCGCGCTAACACAAAAGATATTGAACGTTATTTTGCACTGTTGCTCCAGCAAAGTATTTATTTAAATTAAGACTTACTTCACGGTTGGACGTCTGGAACCTGCAGCTCGTGGAGTTACTGTAGAGAGGTGATCTGAACTTGTTTTATTTCCTCAGTGGCAGAAGATCAGGTTAAAGTGGACTAATGCCTAGGTATCAGCTCAGCTTGCCTCTACTCGGCTCGGTTTTGGCACCTGTACGTTGCATTTCCACTGCAGGTATAGTACGTCCTCAAAGGTTGTTGGTTGTCGGTTGTCGTAGCAACGCGGCGTAAACTATTGTCCTCTACAGCGTGACTGCAGCTACGAGCGCGGCAACAATGGAAGAGGATGAAACTTAAAACTGTAAATTAGAATTTCGGAAATAAAACATTAAGATTTTTTCAGGGAAGATTAAAGTTATTTAGACTTCAAATCTGTGGTCAATTTATCAAAATAGAGCCTACTTGAAAATTTGCCTCAGTTTGGCTTGGTGTCCCATGTCGCGACATGTCGACACACATACGTATTGATGTAATGATGGCTCTGGATCATCGAATCTGGGACCTGCATGATTTTACTTCCCATTTAGTATCGCTTCATCATGTTGGAACCTCGGCGAAGGTGATACTAGAAATAGTATCTCGGCCTCTGCTGTCACGCAGTGGAAACGCCAAAAAATTAGTAAGAGAATAGCTTGCAACTAACATTTTGCTTGATATATCATTAAACACTCAATCGTGAATCATGGACCAAAAACAAATGGTCTGGAAAAGGGCTGAATGATATGCCAAAAAATGTGATGTTTCATTTATAATGGGATATTATTTTAAATTAAAAAAATTTCAGTTTGCACTTGCTCATATTGCAGTTTTGATCAAATTTCAATTATCTGTTCTGTCCTAGTGTGAGGTCAATTATTGGTCAGTAAAAGACCTCCTGAAATATTACTTACCTAAGTATAGGTCGTATTTCTCTACCTGACATATCTTGAATCCCAAAACTGCTCCAGGATACTAGATGATTTGTGTTTACTAGATGTTGTGACCACTTCACTGACTTGCAGTATGATAACTAGCGACCCCTCTGTGCTAAATGCTGTTGTTTTAGAGCAGAACACAAAGACGTAGCCGTAGTCTGTTTTGAATCAGTTGTTTTTAACCTACTGTGATAAACTGATTTCAAGAGAATTTCCCAGTAAATGGTTGGAACAAAACTCACAGCAAACTGTCATGTCAAACCCCAGGTTCCTTAGAAATGGTGCTTCCTTAGAAATGGAAGATCATAGTTCTCCGCGAGGCAATCAGTATTGCAATGTCATAATATCAGCCCATGCTTCCCTGTCAGAGTTCAAATGAGGCCACTTTGAGTCTTAAGGGAGTTTTTTTTCCACCGGGAATTGTGTATGGAAAAACCATGAAAGAGACCTGCCGAAATGTGTAAAAGGAAAGTGTCTGTCTCGTCTGTTTTAAATGGGTTTCAATCCCCAGGCGGTACTTAAATATGAGCTTGCTTGTTGGGATGCACTTCTGCGGTCTGCATGTTTACGACAGGACAAGAGTGTGGTTCTAAAAGGTCAGGGCAAAGTCACAGAGGGAAAAGTGGGGTTAGCTGTCAGTCTATTTCTTCCTGACAGGAAATGCCTCCCTGACATCACAGACTTGTGCTAGAACACAATGAAACCACAAATCCTATGAGTTCCGTGTACAGTGAACTAAAATAGGTAAGTCACACAAACTAGGCGGCAGTTTATCACTGCACAAATACAAACAAAGCAGCTGGTGATGGAATCTCATTTTACGGGAATATAAAAACTGAATTTAGTTTATTGCAAAAAGAAAAAAAAAATAGAAGAAAAATACACGCTTTTATGAAGTTGTCCAAACTCTGGACAACCTTCTGGACACAATATGCGATTTCAAATCCTTTGTGGAACTTTCATACAGACTTTCCTTTTAAAAAGTTATTCCCCGTAGCAAAATAAGTGATTTATAGCACACATTCTTGCCAGGAGCAGACTCTTGCATGCACGTTACATTCAGGTTACTTAATTGTTTTGACCCAGGCTTCAGCTTTGCCAATGTGATAGTCAGATTTAGGGAAATAGGAAGTATGTTAAGTCCTGTTACTATAAAAATCACTTGTTTTACAGAACTACACAGAAAATGTGTTTCCCAGATGTTGGGAGACACCATTCCCTCCGTGCACTACGCTCCATCTATCTCTCAGCCAAGCAACAGCAGAGCAAGAACAGGGACACACCTGTGCTCAGAATGGGTTCCCCTTTCCTCCATGCGGTGCATATTTGTTCTGACGCCCAGTTCTTTGCTGTGTGTCATCTGACGCTGTTTGGTTAGAGGCAGGCAGGGAACCATTTCCAACCTGTTAAAAGAGTCACTGTGTCAAAGTGCTGGAACAGCTATTGACAAGGCCGCAGACTAGACTAGGATGAGAGAATGGCTGTGTCACAGTGACAGGAAATGGAAGAAAAGGAGCTGCAAGGAGTCTGCTTACGGGTAGGAGGCTATTTGGATTTGCTGACAAATAATGGGTCCAAGTGGGATCAAGGCTATTATGTCCCTTTAGGCTTAGTTTATCCAGTGTTCTAATAAGGTAGAAAGACAGACAACTACAAATCAGGCAACTAAATTCACTTATGTCTTGGGCTACCTCTGTTTGGACGTGTGCTGTACAGAGAATTTTGGTTTTTGATTTTGATGGGACTTTCCCGTTTTAATGCGTCCATAGTGAATTTTCTGTTACCACTTAAAATAAACACATTATTGCTGTGCTAAATGTGATACTTCTGCTCAAATCTTTATGTGCATGGTGAGGTTTGCGCTGCGGCCAACAAGAGAAGTAAGGAATGGAGTTTGGGCTAAAAGCACATTTGCATAAAAATGAAACTATAGGAACCTTTGTACTGCAAAGATGGAGTGCCAGCTGTTTAATTTTGTTCTGGAGCACAGTCTTTTCAAGGCCTTCATATGTGGCCTTCCAACGTGTACTTGCCAATACCCAATAAATAATTTACAAGGGTCTAGTGGAACATAGTGCTGAATATTAAATAGGAAGCAGATTGGTCCTCAAAACATTAAAAGCAAGATTAAAATTGAAGTGGTGCTATAAAACAGTATTAAAGTGCCATTTGCTTTTTTGTAGGCATGTCAGTCTACTAGAGCCGAACAAAGTTTGTCCAGTTTGAAATAATCTGATGACAATTACTTATTACTAACTTTCAGAGACTCTGGGGAACCAAATCGTAACATCTGCACTACATCCTCACAATCTTTGCCTCACAATCACAAACTGCAGCCTTTCTAACCAAGGATTTCCCCTGTTGGTTTGACAAAAAAATAATAGAACAAGTGGAAACTAGCTCAGTGGGTGTAGTTCACCTCTCTTGAGCTTCACATGAGGCTGTAGTGCTAATTTGTATTTGGTCTAACCCGTTCTCAACCTCAGACTTCAGCACTCATGGCCACTGGAAATGTCCTGGAGTTATGTGGGAGATCTTTTAACCCAGAAAAGCCTTGTATAAAAATATGCTTCTGTTTTTGAATCAAATCAAAACTCAAGTAAATGTGGCTATTTAAGATGTAGGTTTAGTCTCCTTAACCAAATAGTTATTGCTTACATTTTTGAGCTGTAAATTTAGAGCTTAACGTGTTTTTTGTTCGGCTGCAGGAGCATATCCATACATCCCTATAATTTGGCCGCCAAATAGATATGTGATGACTTTACAAAGAGTTTTTTTTTTTTTTTGTCTTTTTCAGAGAAACTGCTCGTCTTAACTGTTGCAACAGAGGAGACAGATGGTTTCCTCCGCTTTATGCAGTCTGCAAAATACTTTAACTACAATGTGAAGGTAAGATCGTCCTCTGATACACTGCCGTCACACACACACACACAGCAGCCAAGTACTTAAACACACTTTCAAAGATGGATTAGGCTGGTTAAAGTAAATTAAGTGCAGAGAGAGGCAAATGCATCCATCTTATTGGGACACTCCTCAGTGTGGGTTCTTCTGAGTTCTTCTACATTGTGTGTTTGAAGCCAGTAGTCATTTTTTGGATTGAATTTTGTGTCCCTCTCACATTTGTGTGACCCTGCCACACCAGATTGTGTCCGGTCTCTTCCAGACACACTTCTAAACTACTTTGTTAGCCTTTACAGGGCTTTCCTTTCCCTGCACGAGATCTTTCTCAATTATGTTTAGTGATTACAAATTCCTGTTCGTTTGTCCTGGTTTGTATTGTTCCTTTGGGCTGGATTTGTACTGTACCTTGCATAGCAAATCCCCAAGAGATCACTTAAGTGTGCAAACCCGGCATGCGGACCCAGAAATAATCAGTGTTCTTGTCACAAAGCCACACGAGCACAAACACCCATCTTCAAGTCCCCCGTTGTTTTATCAGACTTGACGAATACAAAGTTGAAAATGTTAGACTGAGCTGTATGAGAGGTGGAGACATCATGCGAGGGTAAGATGCACATTCATGGGTTCATTCACGGAAGTATATTGTGAAGCTGAGTCGTTACTCTAAATGAAATAAATTCAGGCCCAGCGAGTTCAAGAGTAATACCGAACTGCAGATCAGTTAAAAGACTTAAATGTAATTCCAATCGGCATTTATCTTATGCTGTTTTTCCACTGACGGTATCAGCTCAACTCCCCTCCACTTGTCTTGGGTTTGGCACCAGCACGCTTCATTTCCACTGCAGGTGTAGTACTCCCTCAGCGCGCTGGTCGTCATAGCGACGCAGCATAAACTATTGTGACTCACCAGCTGCAGCTACGAGCAAGGTAACAATGAAGGAGGATGGAACTGAAAACTGTAATAAAACGTTATATTAAGATTTTTTCAGGCAAGAATATAGTTGTTTACACTTCAAATTTGCCGTCAATTTATCAAGACAGAGCCTACTTGAAAAATATCTTCTGACGTTTTTGGAGATTTCCCGCTGGCTTGGCTTTTAATTTTTAAAGGGTTACATGAAGCGTTGTTTGTATTAACAGCGTAGTTTTACTAAACAATGGATTTTCCGACACCATTTCATTAATTCTTAAGGTAGAGTCAGGAAAAACTACAGCGTTCTAGTTGTCCATTCAGCCTATATACATATATATATATATATATATATATATATATATATATATGTACCAAGTAAAGATTGACG
>JAPQRN010000014.1:12243555-12279753 GCA_037367275.1 Coranthus polyacanthus | reverse complement strand
AGTAAAGATTGACGGATCCCCTGGTGAGATATAATTGTCACTCAAACACACATATTGGATCATTTGGATCAAAATGAGGCAACTTTAAACTCAGAGGCTCTACCTCACCCTAAAGCTTTGCACACTTATCACGCAAAATCTACCTCGGTGAATCTTTTGGTGAATTAGGCGTCATGGCGGTTCGTGTTAGATTCTTACTTCTCTTCTGTCTCAGGTGTTGGGAATGGGAGAGGCATGGAGAGGTGGTGACGTGGGCCGGTCCATCGGAGGAGGGCAAAAAGTCAGACTACTGAAGGAAGCCATGGAAGGTCTGGCCGACCAGGAAGATCTTGTTGTCCTTTCTGTGGATAGGTATGTATCCTAAAACAAATCATATCCGATAGATGGATTATATTGGGACATTGTTCCTGAAAGAAACATAATCAGAAAATATTTACTACATCAAAACAGATAGGTGTGTCAGATTTATATTTGCAACCCCCTTTATCGTTGCTGTCTTATGGGTTTGCTCTCTTGGAGATATTTCACTATTTGTTTGAGCACTTTTGTTGATGCCTCCTTATGCCCAAATATCACTTTGATTTGCTTTGAGGATTCAGTTTCGACATAAATTATAGTACATTTCTCCTGACAAGAAAGGGATGCAAACCACCTTTAATTGCTGTGTAGATGAAAGAATTAGAAATGAAACTAATTGCCACAATCACAGTCTGTAATAAGTGCTCTGAAAGTTGTGCCTCCTCAGAGAGAGGTGTTTCTGCACTTTTATGTAGCGCTGAGCCGCCCCTCGCGCATTCATCAAAAGGCATTATTATAGAGCATTGCCAAATATATGAGGGACGTTCTCACTTGCAGGTAGCTGAATTACAAGCTTTAAGGGCCAATGGAAAGTTTCACTGAGGTAATGTGAGTGGTTTAGAGTAATGACAGGATTGGAAGCCATATTTCCTCAAATAGAGCATGAGATGATAATACTTACCCTACTTTGTCATATGACTGATGAGTGCTATAATTGCTCTGTAAAGCTGTCACGCCCTTGAAACAGGTAATTGGACTGCATTTTTTTTTTTGTCTTTTAGAGGAAGTGACTGTAGTATTAAACTGCATAAAAATGGCCAGCAATTTAAGATAAGTCTTTTAAAATAATAATATAATCTCGCCGGGCCACCTCAGCTGTTATGGCAGTTTCTTCTCCTGATTCAGTCGCAGCCTTACATTTCATCGCATCTTAAATTCAGTCATCTAAGTGTAACTAAAGCTGAAATGTATTAACTCTGCTGTGCAGCTTGTTTGTGCTCCTTGTGTTGTTTCCAGACAACTCAATGCCACACTGTGTACCTTGAATGGAGCTTATAGCTGCTGTTGTGCCTCAACATTTGGCACAAATTGACCATAAATGAGTCATTCACTCCGCTCACAGTTTAATTCAGCAGAGATTTGTCATGTTTTGAGACTGCATTCATTCCCGGGACAGGTCACTTTTCAAATAATTCACTTTTCAAACATTATCAAGAGTGTTTTGCCGTGTAGGTCATTTTATACTGCAGCAGTAACTATAATGAATGAGTTTAGAGAGGACAAAAGGCACTTGTATGAACATGTGTTGGTCACATGTGGATACATTAGAGCATACAGGCTTCCTCATCTACAGTAGGCTTCCCTTCCTTCATTTTTCCTATAAACCAGTGCGTTGACATCACAAGAATTTTGGGGGATTTGTCTATTTTAGATGAGTATATATACGGTACCCAGACACACATACAAAATCACTTCTAGAAGAGGCATATTTATAGTTTTTATAGACTCTGGGGAAATGGTGTCACCAACACGAATGAGCTCTTTTACTGTAGTGACTTCACACCTCAAAGTGGTAAAATCCCCAAAAACATTAGGACTTTCCACATCCTTAAATATCTGCCCTTTGAATAACACTCAAATAACTTACACTCGTCACCACAATACCTACAGTATGTCAGCGGTTAGGCAATTTTCCCTCTGTCACACGTCTCTATAGGTCATCAGCAGCTTATGTGTTTAAGCCTGTAATGCTTGCCCAGGCGCACCCCTGAAGAATGTCCACTGTTTAGTTTTAGATTTCTATCTATCTTGAGCAAGTAGAAGCAGAGTGTGTGTCAAATGTAAGATAAAATGCACTTGTTTAAGAACAAGACTTTAGGGTGGCTCCTAAAGACTGGAAAAAAAAAAAAAAAAGATAATGATCTCATCTTTACTTTTTTTTCTCTTTTAGCTATGATCTTATCTTTGCTGGGGGACCAGAAGAAATTCTCAGGAAGTTCCAGCAAGCAAATAACAAAGTCATTTTTGCTGCAGAGGGACTGATATGGCCAGATAAGCGACTAGCCGACAAGTACCCCTCAATCCGCAGCGGCAAGCGCTACCTCAACTCTGGAGGTGGGTTCCCGAAAGGCAAACACGATAAATTAAAACACCTTACCATTGTCAAGACCTGTTGAATCGAAGTGTATTGTGGCTGTATGTACTACAGTGGTAACACTCAACTGTGGTATCAAGAAAAAAAACAATTGTCACTCCTGACTATTTGCTGGCAATTTGAACTGTTCTGTATTTGTGTAACCTGGTTGGAAACCCATAACTTCTTTTGGTATGTATGAGTTTATACATTCCGCCGTCAGCTGTCAGAGTCTGACGACTTGCAGGCCTTGTTCAGAATTCAGGGTGTTAAGCAACACTGCAGCCTCAGTGGTAATGAGTGGTGGACCAGCTTTAATGAAGAACAACATGCCGGTGTTGGTTTTAAAATAGGAAACCGAAGGACTTCTATTATTATTTTCTTTGTATTATTATTATCTCCTACTGTAAACTAGCTCGTGGTGGTATTTCCTGTCCAGAGGAAAAGGAGGGGTGAGCCTGTCGTTGGAAATTTCACCGCAGACCGTGTTCCTTTTCAGCCTTTTCTACATTTTTCTCTCTGTCCTTTTAGGGATCTCTGTCAAGTCTGGCAAATCTTTTCATCTACAGTGTATTTTGTTACATTAGTTTCTAGACTTAATGTGGAGATTCAAAGCAAATACCCCAAGGATGACAACAAGATGACGACTTCTTGCGAGAAAAGTATTGAAAATGCCATTTCTTAAAGAAAGGGACAGTACGTTCTGATCATATTCCAAACTGCATGGCCAGCTGCATCCTGCCATTTCCCCAGGACACTGAATTACTGCTTTCCTTGTGGTCATCAGCTTGGTCTGACCTCCCATATAGGAGCCTAGCTTTCTTAGTCTGATTAGAGACTGTTTTTAGAATTCATTGTCATTGACATGACATGTGGATTTGTCTTGGCCCCCTGAATGTGCTGCAGTTTGAATAAAATTGCAGGTTTTGTTTGTGTTCATACGAAAGCCGCCCAAGTAACCATTGAGATGTGTTTTATAGCAGCTGGACACATACTATGTCTCAGAGGGCACAGTGTTGGGAAATGGAATCAAGATAGAATAGGCCTGTCTTTTGTATTGTTGTGTGTGTTTATTATAGTAGACACACAAAAGGTCACCCGCTAACCAACCTCAGTATAACTTGAAGAGGGAAGATTCCTGAAGGTTGAGGAAGGATTGCATTACACTTAAAAGTTACCAGTAAAATTCTTTCATGCTTTACCTCTTGCAGCATTGCTGTCAGATTATTGTTTACAGCAAAGCAGTGCCAAATAGTATTTTTCTTTTTTTCTGAAAGGATTGGGTCACAGAGTCATGCACTTTCCGAGTTTTCTGGCACCCGTCGATTTCAAAGCCATTATTTTGTGGATAAGCTACCGTCAATATGATTTGCATAAAATGGCATGATTTTCTTTGAACATTTTCTCGGCCCTGCCATTTAGATTATGTCATGTCTATCCAGTGACTTGTTTACAGTGTCTGAGGCTTTTTTGTAAATGATGGGATGCAAAAGAGCGCACACCAACGACATAGCCAAACCCTGCAATCTGCCACTGTGGTCAGTAACTTTCAGCAAGAGAAGAAAAAAGGGAGACAGGAATACTGGAGTCGTGATTGCCATGAGAATGTACATTTAGTGGGAGTTTGAGATTGTAGCGCAGTGTTACAAAAGCTCAGCTAATACTGA
The DNA here is from genome assembly GCA_037367275.1 of Coranthus polyacanthus. Classification (NCBI taxonomy): domain Eukaryota; kingdom Metazoa; phylum Chordata; class Actinopteri; order Kurtiformes; family Apogonidae; genus Coranthus; species Coranthus polyacanthus. Next base: position 12,275,655 of record JAPQRN010000014.1, on the reverse strand, counting down.
GTTGTTGCACATTCCTAACCTTCAGATTACAGACTTTTTACTGCCCATTATTTCTCTCCTGTCTTTCTGTAAATGGTAAAGAAAGTCCCAGCCCAGTGCTTGTGTGCTCAGGAACGTTGCCAAAAATCACACTTTTTAGACTAAGGAGCCAAGAGACGTAATCGACACCGACAGTCTGCCAGCTGTATAATACCTTGTAAAAGTCCGCTCTATACTTTACTGCTGGAAATGTGTTTCACACTCTTTTTTTTTTTACTTGCAGGTATTATCGGCTACGCCCCATACATTAACAGAATTGTTTCGCAGTGGAGCCTCCACGACAATGACGATGACCAGCTCTTCTACACGAAAACATACCTGGATCCATTACAACGAGTGAGTATCTGTAACAAGCTACAGGCCAGTGTGTATACTAATGTATGTTCAAGTGTATTTCTTCTCAAAACCAGCAACACAGAGGCAGGGAATAAATATCGGATGGCTAACCATTTCACTGTTTTCATGTTTTCCAGCAAACTCTCAACATGACTCTGGACCACAAGTGTCAGATTTTTCAGAACTTGAACGGGGCTGTTGGTGAGAAATCACAGTTATTAGATTTCATCGTAATTCAATTTCCTGCTCATCTTATTTTATCATTTAAACCCTCAGTTCTGTGCTGGACATTTTCAGTAGAAAACGAAAAATGTTTGGGCATTTGATAGATTTTGCAACACTACATTGTGTTTTTTCTTACTCTGAAAGATTGCATATTGTATGATTAAAAATGTTCCCTGTAAGTAAGAAACCACTGCACCTCCTGACTATGAGGCAAGTGAATTCAATTCCCATGACCTGACCCGAAATGTCTTTTGTTCTTCTTTTGGCAGATGAAGTGCTTCTGAAGTTTGGAACAGATCGAGTGAGAGTTAGAAACACTGCGTACGACTCTCTACCGGTGGTTGTCCATGGCAACGGAAACACCAAAGTGAGTACGAAATGATGCCCTCAGGCATATAGTATTTGTTATTGTCTACTTATGGTACAGTGTAGATACTTCTGAGCTAATCACCATCATCTACAATGCTTGCCTTGAGCTAAATTATTGTCCTTGGTTCCTTTAGGTGTATGGCTTTGACATTCCTCATCCAGTTACATCACTAAAGACTGCACTGCAACGATTATAAATCTACACACATTCAGGATTTTGAAGAAAACATATGGAGGAGAGATGGCAAACTAAGCTATAATACTGATATCCATTGTTCCCTGTGATACTTGCCAGTAACCCTGGTCAGCTCATTATTCAGTGGATTAGAGGGGTCTGGCCAAAACGTTGCTATAATTCTTATGTCTATGTGTCCTCCATTTTCTCTACACCATCGCTCTCTGTACATTAGAATGAGAGACTCAGCAAACAGGATATCCGTATGATTCTGTAGTCATTATCTGGACTTATTTCCTGGTATTTTCCTCCCCCTAACCCTTCAGTCTCGCTCCACCACCAGCCGCCTGTCGCTGGTCTTACTTGGTAATGAACCAAACCAAACTGTTGAGTCAATCTTCCCAGAGGCCTCGACGGAGGAGAAGCTCTAAGTGTGGATCACTGAAAATAGGTCCATAGCAGTGGTTTCTACCATTGGAGCTGCCCAACTGGATATCTGAATATAAATGTATTCTAATTTTCCAGCTATCACGCCAAACTTAATTTGCAGGCCTGATCTTAATATTAATATTTGCATTAGGCTTCGTGTTTTTGGGTTCAGTCAGAGCTCAGAGCCCTGCTGAACCATAAAACTTGAAATTTTTGCTTCTTCTGATATTAATCTTCTGTACCACACACATCCTCCCCTCTACCCTTACAGATGTACTTGAACTACTTGGCCAACTATGTCCCCAATGCTTGGAACTATGAACATGGCTGCAGCCACTGTGATGATGACATTGTGGACTTGTCTCAGTTAAAAGTAAGTGCTTCAAAGTGAGTCATTTTATTTCTATTTGCTGTTCCCCGTATTCTATTTTTAAAATTCTTACAGTATGTGGAAAGTTTGCCTGTAGCCACCTCCCTGTGGACACAGGAATAAGATGAAGCATATCCTAGTCTTGCGTTGAACCATCCATCTATCAATGACTGTCTAGACAGTAGGAGTGGTGCCCAGCTTGTCCAGTTTGACCAGATAAGCAACGCTGCTGGTCGTGTGTACACTCCCTTTCCAACAATAACAGGCTATGGGCCCGCTGGTCCTTTTGGACCCTTTTGAAAGAGAATAAGTGCCAGGGAAACTACTTGGGGAAGAGGAAGCACTGCACTGCTGCGGTGCAGGATATGGCTTCTGGGGTTTTCAGAAGGGCTCATTTAAAGGGGTGTCACTGTCGACCGGGCTGCCTTTTAGTGGGCTCCTCAGTATGGGTTTATCCACAACAGTAAGTTACAGTGGTTACACTGAAAATTTGTCATAGAGTTCAGCCAAGGCTGGCGATGTATAGACAGCAGGAATGGCAGGCGCTAGGAAATATCTCTGGTTGTGTGGCTACATCTGTCAACAAACCCAACAGACTTTGTTTCTCTCACAAAACTGAAGGAATGCAATGTCCCAGTATATAATCCTGTCATCTGTGTATTTATCTGTTCTATCTACTTTCATTTCTGCAAATAAACTTAGTATGAAGCAGCAACAAATTGAAAAGCGACAGACAAGGTCCTGATGCTACACATTAGCATGTCAGTGTCAGTGTTTAATCCCTAAAGATTTACTGTAATCGCAGAGGCTCCATAAATAAATTACCTTCAATAGTTCGACTGGAATGGATACAATACAAACCCAGCTGCATGAAAGACAGCTCTGAAAGTTGTTCGCACTGACCTTCTGCAGTAAATACAGAAAAACACAGCTTCTGAAAGCATTTCATTCCTCTGTGCCACTCGGCGTGTTTGGGATAGAGACTTCTAAAGATCGGGTCATTTGGAAACACTGGTCATGCTGTGTCCTGGCTTTTCTTGCGGGGGTTAACCTCGCTCATTGGCAGTGCTGCTTTCTTTATTCTTTGTGTACTTTGGTTTCAGGATTTGGTTTAGGGCTTTCGTGGAGCTTGTTGACGTTAAAAACACAGAGACCTAATACCAGCCAGGCCCCTTCACTGTCTACATCTCTTTGTTTTCAGATTCTTTTTTTTACACTTGTCTGCTTTAATAAATGCTTTCGGTCTACCTTTCTCTGCCCTTTTGACATTCTTTTGCCGAATACCCACTGTCTGAAACAATTTAGACACATTGGCAAGATGCATGAGATGAGTTCCCCTTCTAGTGCCAAAAACACAGTCATTACGGACCTTGCAAATTAGACGGTTCTGTGCGGATCCTTTTTCATCCCTGGCCCAGACCTTTTCTGTGAACTGGTCAGGAGGATCAGAAATCCAGACTGAGCTGTGTGGGCTGGAGCTGAGAGTCATGGGAAAAAGTTTCCTTCTCTCTTCTTCATTTTTCTTTATTCTCTTCCTTTCCCTTAGTGTCTGAGTAATCAGCTTGTACACTGTCTTACGTGGCTATGTGGGATAGTTCAACTTTGGGGAAAGCGGTACACGTGTGCACTACTTGTTAACATGCTTACCTAGTGGGACTTTCTTTAAATAAGCTGGCCCGGTCCGTAGAACCAAACGAGCTGTTCTTTCACACAGATCTTGAATATAAACAGCTCAAATATAAACAGAAAATGTAACACTACGGAGAAGAGAATAATGATCGGGGTCACATTCATTAATAAAAGGAAAGTACAAGACTTTACAGCAAAGAAAAATGCTCTCCACCTGTAGAACGTCTGTAACAAGTGTTTGTTTGTATATCTGACGTGAAATGTCAAAGAAATTTATGATTTATGTTAAACAGTGTTCCATTACTGTTCCCTTGTTTGACACATTTCTAAATTGTGTTTTTTCTAATCTAAACAGGAATACCCAAATGTGTTAGTTGGAGTGTTCATTGAGCAGCCAACTCCGTTTCTTCCTGAATTCTTCCTGCGACTCCTTACCCTGGATTATCCGAAGGATAAACTCAAAGTTTTTGTACACAACAATGTGAGTATATACAGCTGCAGCTTGGACAGCTTCGTCATCGTACACTTCCACTTATTTGTGGTTTCTAATTCATTAATGCCAGCTCTTTTCTTAGGAGGTTTACCACGAGAAGCACATCCAGAAATTTTGGGAGGAAAACAGGAATGCGTTCTACAGTTTCAAGGTCGTGGGACCAGAAGAAAATCTGAGTCAGGGAGAAGCCAGGAACATGGCCATGTATGTGTGTCTCTTCTGTGAATAGAACATCTCTCAGGGGTGGCTTAAAGAACAAAATTGATTAAACTAGATTATGGTGTTATTTGTCACGAATAATCAAAGGGATATGCATATCTGAAGTTACTTTTCAAACTCTACTAGGCCCTAGGAAGATTACTATTTAATAATACAATCCTCTTGCAGAGGACCGATGCAGATTTGATGAGATAGTCTCCCAGGTGATAGTGATAGGTCCTCCTGGTCTGTTTATTTCAAACTTGAGTTTTATTCTTTTAATATATGCACCATGGTTGGAGTATTGTCAGTTTAATATATTGCCCTCTAGCCACAACACACAGCAGTCATACAGGTGCTGGATTTCTCCTTGATTATTCCAATAAGAGGCCCTTCTTCTTATTGCTTAGTGTTCAGTCACAGCCTGTTGTCACGGTAGTACTTCAGTATGTGAGGCTCCATTATAGAGATCCTATCAAACGTATATCATGCCTAAAAGCGTTGGTCAAGACCCGCCCTGTAATGAAGAAGTCTACGGTTTATTAGCAGCCTCTAATCTTCTTAAAATCATTTTATCCACTTGAAGCTTAAAGACAGTCAGTTAGAGTCTGACTCTGCAATTTAGAATGACATCTTATATTTAGGAGCTGATAAATTTGAACTTGCGACGGTGACTACGTCCAAGTGCTTCATTGACTGTAATCGCCTATGGATTGAATGATCACCGCTTTCTCTGCCCTGTCTGTGTTTGTGACCGCATTAGGGATCTTTGCCGCAAGGATGCCACATGCGACCACTACTTCAGCATAGACTCAGATGTGATGCTCACCAACAGGCAGACGCTGAAGCTCCTCATTGAACAGAACAGGTAATCATTTAGTAACGGGAACAGTAGCCACAATGGAAGTCATTCAGCAAACCTCCATGGCAGATGTTGTGACCCAGTGAATTTATTCCTCAAGTGGCAAAACCACAGGAACATTACAGCAGTGAATGAAAGTTTAAAAATAAGCCGCTCTGGTTTTCCTGTTTTTGCCTGGACACATGGAAACACTGAAAAGGTCTATTGGACTAAGTCTGAAATGCCACTTTGCATCATACAAAAAACAAACATGCAAACCCTTTTATTCTCAACTGAAGCTCACGATTGGGAAGAAACGGTCCTATAACTAGTTGTCAGTGTGGCTGTGGCATCGTATTGTGACCCGTTAGTGGCATGCAAAGCAAAAAAAAAAAAACCTTCTGGGATATTTAAAGAGAGCATGGGAATTCTCAGCTGGCATCAAGGCTGTGGGAGCAAAATGCCTGTATTCTCACCAAAAGAATTACATTATGATATATAGCATCTATTTGAATCCATATAAACCAACATTTGGATTTATGACTTTATTATTTGCAGTCTGTCCAGCTACTTTTATGTAAAAACACAGCGACAATCCCTTTCATTGTGGTTTGGGTTTGTAAGACTAAAACACCAGCTGTGAGAAAAAAAAAATATATATATTTCATGTGAATTCAGAGGAAACAACCACACAGGGTTAAAAAATACAAGTCTGATACATCAAGTTGTACTTATTTGAATTCATTCCAGCATGATGTATGAGTATGGTTCGCATTATGCACTTCGAAGATCTGTTTCTCACTTGGCAGTGATATATCTTTCCACGGAGAGGTTGATCTTTTAGATGCAGCACGCCGGTTTTACAGCAAAGAGCACCAGTACATTAGGTGGTTGGCTGTCTGTGAGATGTCACCGAGTTTTATCTACTCTGACAGAATTACCATCTCTCCACTCTGCCTTCTGCTTCTCTACAGAAAAATAATTGGCCCCCTTGTCACTCGTCACGGCAAGCTGTGGTCCAACTTCTGGGGAGCCTTAAGTCTGGACGGTTATTACGCTCGCTCTGAAGATTATGTCGACATTGTACAGAGGAAACGTGTGTAAGTCACAAGGCTACATGTGGGTCGGTGCATCCTTTACTGTTCGCTCATCTACATTTTAGTATTGGATTGCCGAGTGTTTCATGATTATGGATGAATCACGTTCCAGTTCCCATCTATGTTTAACAAAAAGATTACTTTATATGGCGCTCCGTTCTCCTTTAAGCCACGATCAGAGCTGACCAGATTTCTAAAAAAGCATCAAAGCCTGAGGCGTGAAAAAAAGCTTTAGACCAATTTAAACTCCTTTCTGACTGACTCATTTTTTATGTGTTTAAAAATAAATTGAAATAGCGCCCAGATGGCACAGAGGGATAAACACTCACTAGCCACAGGAGAACCCTAGATTTAATCTCCCATGAATCGGTGGGAAGAAGACAGTGAGGGATCCACTCCCTCGCTGCTGGTCAGGCTGCCTGGCTGGAGAAGGTTATGATTTGGGGATAGCATGAAACTATGGGCCAGCAGCAGGAAATGACCAAGATGAGGACCATAATGTAAGCAGTGGAAACGGCAAGAAAAAGGAAGGAAATTCACGACAACAAAGAAACCGTCAACAAAAATATAACTCATAACTACATCTCCAGTTTACTTTCAGTTATTTAGTTATTCAAAATAGTATGGATAAAGTATTTTTGCATATTTAACGTGATGCTTAGTTGTAGCTCACAGTTCCCTAAGAGCTCCTTGAATATACCTTCACTCGTGGATGACCTGTGAAAGAAACACTTCCTTGCCCGTTTCAAGAATGCGCGTTTCAACGAGTACTGCAAAATGAGAATTTCTGTTTTTTCTGTCTTGTTGTTTCTAGGGGTGTGTGGAACATTCCTTATATGGCCCATGTATACCTTGTCAAGGGCAGTGTCTTGAGGAATGAACTTAAAGAGAGGAACTACTTTGTTCTGGAGAAACTGGACCCAGACATGGCTTTGTGTAGAAATGCCCGAGAACTGGTAAGAGGGCTGAACCTCCATCTTAAGAGATTCACGTCTCGACGCCGTAGAAATTGTATGAAGACATTTTTATCACATTTATGCGAAAAGAGGACATCTTCCTTTTCACATTGTGTAGCCTTTTTTAAAAAACGTGTCTGTGTTAAGACATTATGCCTGTGCTTACTGAAAAAGAAACAGTGCTGCTAGTTTAGAAAATGCAATGAACCTTAACCCTGATAAAAGTCAACAGCTCAGTGGAAACCAAAGAAAAAACACTGGCAAGTATATGTGGTTTGAAATGTCTTTGTCTGTCACCAAGGCATGATTTTCCTCTGTTTACGATGGCCTCTGTGGTGCATTTAAGTTTTCTGCTCCACTTGTATTTCATCATTCTTCACTTTCCTCCTGTGCTTATTGTCATATGACCACAGACAGTGCAACCAGTTGCAATGCCTGGCTGGCTAGCTGACAAAAGTTGCCTTGTCCGTTTTTCTGCTTTTCTTTCCACGTTGAGTCCTGTAAAATGTTTGTCATGCTGTGCTTATGTCGCTGACATTTCACCTGTGCTCAGCACTAAATAACTGCTATGCCTGATCCAAACTCTGTGTACTTTTGGATTGTCTGGCCTCTTCCCCAGCATGCGTTCCTCCCATGTTAACCCACAAAAACATCAGCTTCAGAGGGATTCTTGCTCCTTTTTCATGCAGGCGCATTTCCTCTCCTCCTGAGTTGCTATGTATGTGACATATGTATTTCAACTGTCACCTTGTCTCTTACTTTGAAACAATTTATGTTATCCTATTTACATGATGCTTCTGCTTTATTTTAGACCAGTCACAGAGAAAAAGACTCCCCTTCTCCGGAATCATTCCATATGCTCAGGCCCCCAAAGGTTTCCATTTGTTTTGATTATTCTTCTTTGGAAAACATCGATTTCCAATGGGTTAGCTGTCGGAAGTTGTTTATTTTTTAAGGATGTTGAAGTATTTCATGAGCAGATTGTTTTTAGTGTGCAAAGATTGGATTGAGGATTTCTTCCAATAAGTGCAGTTTTGTAACTGTGACAAATCAAACGCTTACTTTTCAAGCATAAGTTCTTTAACCATAAATATTACAGATTCAACAACTGCGTTTTTTTATAAAAAAGCACAATAGTTCAATATTGAGTTGCTGCCTCGCAAAAGAAAATAGAAATGTCTGGCAACTCTTTGGAAATTGATGTTGACCTTTTGCTTGTGATGAGTTTAGGCCCAGAAGCAGATATTTATCTAACTTAGTGAAAAAAAGTTTGTCCTGTTTTTTTTTTTTTTGTTTTTTTTTTTTTAAATCCCACAAAGAGGAGTTCAAGGAGGAGAAAGAAGTCTTGAGAGTCAGTCCACATGCAAGTCCCCTGTCCTGATGCTTTATCCCGACAGCCAGTCCTCACAGCGAACACATGTAACCAGCTGCTCCCTCTAAACACACTGACTGATCTCAGACTAGGCTCAAACAGTCATGTAGACCATCTGGTCCAAATCACATTTTTCGCAAGATGATTTCTAAATTAGTTCTTTGGAATCTGAAACAGATTGCAAAAGCTTTCCTAATTCATCATCTTTGGTCGTATACAAAGCCTAGTCTGATACTGAGTCCATATCCACCCCTACACAGCAAACCCCCTCCCCACGCTTTACTGTAGAAGGAATATCATTCCTGGATTTGCTTTGACCCAAGCTGCCCAGCTCCCTTCCTGTTCCTGTTCCCCCTCCTCTCACCTCACTGTCCTGTTCCCACCAAAACCCTGCAGAACCTCCACTCCCATCACCCATAAATAATCTTAGATTATTTATATGGCATCTATGTCTCTGTTGGTTCTATCTCCAAATGATGCATTTGATTGCATCAGGCAATTTTTTTTTTTCTGCAAATAAAGCTATTTAGTAGTCATTTTTGTCAGTTTTTTATGCAAGTGCTAAGCTTTAATGAGTGTTCGAGTCATAAACATATAATTAGAACCTGCAGTGCACTTATGCGCTGTAGATCTGCATATATTAAGCTTATGTAGATATGAATCTATAATAATTCCTGCCTGCGAGACATTACAGAGATTCCAGCTTTGTAATGTCTTATAACTTCTGTGAAACTGACTGAACTTTTTTCCTGTTTGCTGCAGGGAGTCTTCATGTACATAACAAACCGTCATGACTTTGGGAGGCTAATTTCCACAGCCAATTATAACATTTCTCATTATAACAATGACTTGTGGCAGATATTTGAAAACCCTGTGGTAAGTCATTATACTCACTCATTATTCTGCACTATTCTGAAATAAAAATAACATTTTTTTCTGAATAGCTGAAATAAAGAGCCGCCACCTCTAAAGGTTATTAGCCATAATGGAAAGATTAAAGATGGGAGACAATTCTGAAATAATGACTTCGGAGTGATAAGACTCCTGGTTGATAAGGCTTTGTGATTTAGCACTGTATTTGGCAGGCTGGGACCTGCCCTGTGGGAGAGGGATTAGCTCTGTGAGGTATGCAGGTCAGCAAACAGTCCCAAAAAAAATGGCTACTAATCTGAAATTCTTTCTCTTTGCAGGACTGGAAGGAGAAGTACATTCACCAGAACTACACACGGATTTTCACTGAGAACTACATGGAGGAGGTTCGTATGTTTGCGTCTGTGTCTGCGCGGGTCAGAGACAGCAAAAGAGAATGACATAATGTCCCCCAATAAATCCTATTTAAAAAAAAAAAAAAAAAAGATCTGGAGATGACATTACAGTCACTGCAGCTACAGGTGAATGTGCAACTCGAGTGTATTCTCAGTAGTCTCTTTGTGTATGTGTGTGTCTATCGCAGCCTTGTCCAGATGTGTTCTGGTTCCCGGTTTTCACAGAGAAGGCCTGTGATGAAATTGTTGGGGAGATGGAGCACTACGGTTCATGGTCGGGAGGCAAACACGAGGTCAGTCCTATTAGCAGAGGTTCAGTACAGTGCCGTATTCAACACGCTGCAGGCAAGCGTGCGCTTCCTCTGAGGGTGTACTCACACATCTTTATTGTTTATCATTCAAACTAATTTGATTATTGTAAAGATCTTTTTAACATTTTTTTTTTTTGTCCTACCCCCATAATGGAGAAAACCAAGCCTGTAAATGTCCTTTAAATGACATTTTCTGCTTTAGTAGTTAGGAGTACTTTTATAAAGAGTTTTATAAAGGGCACACAGCCAGCACATTTGAAAGAACCAGAGCTCATTTTCCTACGATCAAAAGAAGCCATTTCTTGTCATTTAATTAGTTCAGTTCTCTTTTATAATTTTCTGTTTTGATTAGTACGTACACAATCTGCGACACACGCAGGCACACATGACTGGTGTAAAGAGGTATTTGTACGCACATGCTTAATTTTATTACCACCCTCTGCAGGTCCATCATTTAAATATAACAAAATAAAGGGTTATGATGTTGTGTTTTATGTTTATGGTGTCTAATTCATGTGGCCTGTTTTATGTAGTTTGAAATTGGTAATTAATGTGTCTTAAAGTTTGCCTGGGAGGCTAAATGCGTACCGAGACTCACTGTGTTTGGGAAAAGGCTGAGCTGGATGGGTCATTAAGCCTCTTGCAGGCAGACAACAGTACACCCTGCGGTTTTAACACACACACACACACACACACACACACACACACAGACCATCATCGTCACTTTGAAAAGTGTGGTCACACACAGAGGATGGTGGGTCATTCGTTCCATCGTTAATCACACTGCAGTGTGCTTTATTTTCGTTCCTTTCTTTCCAGGACAAACGGATCGCTGGAGGCTATGAAACTGTGCCAACCGACGACATTCATATGAAGCAAATTGGCTACGATAAAGAGTGGCTGCACTTCATCCGAGAGTTCATATCACCCGTCACATTAAAAGTTTTCTCCGGGTACTACACTAAGGTTAGTGTTGGAGAAAAAAAAAAGTTTAGAGGTGAACCCAACCCCAACTCTGTTTGCCCAAAGCTAAAAAAAAAAAAAAAAAGTTGTTTTCTTGGGACCTGTTTTCACATGCATGCACTGTGATAAAACATGAGAATACTAAACATAAAATACTAGCTGTCAGCTTGATGCATTTCTGTCCAATCATCGCAGGGTTACGCTGTCATGAACTTTGTGGTAAAATACACGCCTGAGAGGCAGGCATACCTGAGGCCCCACCACGACTCCTCCACGTTCACCATCAACATTGCCCTCAATAACAAAGACACAGACTTTCAGGTGAAGACGTTTAGCATTAGACACGACGTGCTGATGTTAGAGTTGAATGTTGTCTGGATGTCATCAAATGCGATGTAATCCTAACTTCCCCAATTACGTCATCCCCCACGCTAATATTCTTGCGAGCGAGAGGTAATAGTGTGCGGTTTTATTTACATATGTTTAGTGACATGTATGTATTGCATTGTCATTTCATTCTGATGAAATAGCTGCAAGTGACGTTAAACATTAGCGTTTAAGTTAACATGACCAAATGACACTGAAAGATTTCAGATTTCTGTGAACTTTGTTGAAATTTCACAAGTCATTTTTAACGGGGAAATGTTAGAGACTATAACTTTACTTTACAACCATGCACCCTTTGTTGTTTTCTCATTTTGCTTTTTTGTTTTTAGGGCGGGGGTTGTCGTTTCCATAGGTATAACTGTTCCATTGAGTCACCAAGGAAAGGCTGGAGCTTCATGCACCCGGGACGACTCACTCACCTTCACGAAGGCCTGCCCACCACCAACGGCACCCGCTACATCGCAGTGTCCTTCATCGACCCTTGATCTTCCCGATCATAAATTATTCTTTTGACTGTGCTTTGCTTTCTATGTCATGTTTTTGTTTTGTCATCTCTTGATTTGTGCCCAAGATGTTTTGCTGATGTAATTTTTTTTTAAAGCAGCTGCTTTAAAAGAACAAATAACTGCATTGAATGAATCTCTGTCAAACAGAGTGTAAAGTGTAAAGGCGCGTGACAAATGTTGTTCACACTTCAGACACACAAAACAGAAAGTAAAACATGCTCGCAGGGCACAGAGGGCGTCAGACTGCTCAACTATTTATTTTTGAATTCAAAACTAAGGTCCAAGTAGGCTTTTTACCAAACTTATTTAAAACAGCAATGTTAACTGTCATAAACACACACTGGTAGCTTTGCAGGTATTGTGCTATTATGCACATGTCCTTTGTGTATCTATTAGTTTTTTCAGGAAAAATGTCACTGAACTGTTTTATACTGTAAAATTTCGTCTTTGCTTCAACAGTTACCACTGGTTCTCATCTACATTCTTTGTTTCTGCCTTCAATATTTAAGTCTTTTTTCTTTTCTTTTTTTTTTTTTTTTTTGCTGGAGTGAAAGTTACAATGTTTTTCTTGCACAAACAGACACAATTCAGTTTATGATGCAAGTTTACTATGTGCCCAGTTAAAAAGAAATCTATTTTTGTAATTTAGCGCACCAGAAAAACAATACAGCAGAATTCAGTGGAAGTTCTGTTTCGATGAAGTTCAATATTCAGTTTCCACTTCAAAGCTTTTCTTTCTTTGTTGAAATTGGCCACACTCGCTGTCTTTTATGAAAACATTTCTGCAGTTTTTTTTTTCTTGGAAAAGTGTGTGAAAGGATTTTGAAATTCAGTAAATGTTTAACTTATTGTCAAAATTTAATAAAAGCTGAATAAAAAAATGACGTGTTTTTTGATTTATTATCATTACTTAATGCAAATTAAAACGAGGTGGTTAATATTGTAAGTCCGCAGTTACATTCCCGCTTCCTGCTCAAGAAATCATTAGAAAAAGAAAAAAAAACAGGCTTCTTCTAGAAATTCTTTTGGCAGAAGAATTGCAGTGACTGGAACTGATCACTCACCACTACAGACAGACTTCCATTGTGTCATCACTGTATCTGTTCCTCTTCCAAGTCTGCCAAGTTGTTCTCCACTGAACACGTCACATGTAGAAACAATCAGGCCCGGGTTGAAAAATTGCGTTGCTGCTGGGAGCAGTTGTGAAGTGTTTAGGGTGTGGTGTGATGATCTACATCAGTGCAAACGTAGTTCAGTTTACCTTAGGGGCTGAGTGTAAACATGTACATGTAACCTAAGGAACGTAGTACAGACGGGGAGTGTAAAAGGCTGATGAAATAACTTTGAAGGAAAGTACAGGAAGGTGAAGCGTACAGAAAGCTTTGCAGCTATTTATTTAGTCTGAATACCATTTATTTGGCCAGTTGGACTGGGCAGTGGGGAAAATGACTAGACAATTTTAATAAGCTGCTGTATAGAAGGCAGACATAACAGCTCTGTTTTATATCAGCTGCGTGTGACTAAATGTGCACCGTCTGGGAACAAAATTGACCTCAACCTTAAATCTGTAGTTTCCTTAATAAATCCTTTTCTCGGGTCTCACCTTTCTATCAAATCTCTGCCTTTAAGCACCCACAGACTTTAGAGACTCCCCACCCTGAGGCCCATGATTCCACCCTGCAGGGTTGGACTCCCTGACTAGGCACACGTTTTTCTGCTGCCTGTGAAGCCTGGATGAAGGCTGAATGTCTGAGTAGCTACAAGGCAGAGAGGAGGAGGAGGAGGAGGAAGGGGGAGAGAGCGAGAGAGGGAGAATGAAGAGATTTAGGTCAGCATGGGGGAAAGGCTCTCTCCTGCTGAAAGAACCCTTTGTGGCCATCATTTCCCCCGGTCTGCCCTGTGTCCAGACCCTCTGAAAGGTGACATTGATCCCAGCCAGGCATGCAGGAAAAGCGGCATACCTACTAAACTAGCAGGTTCTCACAGAAATGACTTTATCAAGAGGCAGAAATGGTGCAAAACAGGTTTTCAAGTCAGATTTATTCCTAAATAAGTAAAAAGAAGAATAAATCAGGCTCGGTATTTGAAATTCATAGACAGGCTGTGAGAGCTTTCGCCACTTTAATTTATATGAAGATCCAGCTCTTTTGAGTGTGTTTTTAGAGCCAAAGCTGAACAAACCAGGAGGCCACAGTCTCCCCGTTCAACCCAATGAATGCCTCTGCTCGGGGTCAGCGACTCTATGGGAAATGTGATCCTATACCAAAGTGCATTTAAGTGTGCCACTAACTGCAGGGTGCCAGTTACAGATAGCGATTTTCCTATATACATTCCGGCCCTGACAAAAATTTTAATTAAGTGTTTACAATGATGAGAGAATGCAAGTGCCTATGGCCGGTCTATGTGTGGGCATATCTGGGGTTTATGGTTTCGAGGTCAGTCATGGTTTGAGGCAGACGTGTACAGTTTACAACCACTTAGAACTTAAGGTGCCAGCTTTGTGACTATGTATGTGCTAGAATGTTTGAATAACCTGTCTTTAAGATAAATACTGTCCGAGGACAACACTTTCCCCTTAAAAACATCACAAAAGTGCTTATGTTCAGTGTAATGAAAGGGGGTTAATTAGCCTCCAAAGTCAGCAATAGATGAGTTAATTCGTGTGTATCGGATACATTTATCATTGAGTTTGGTGTTTTTAAAGAAACGTGGTAGCACTAAACAACATAAAGCATTGCCAGTCTGATCCTTTTACTACTTTATTGCGCTCTTCATGTTTATCCAGTAGTAAACAGATACTGTGTGTTAAATACACAACAGAGTTATTCGAAATCTGGTTGAAATCAGTATATTTGTGAGGCTATCAAAAAAATACATCACAGGAAGCAGACCCACGGTGTGTGTGAGATATATATATATATACAATGTACTGCACAGTTAAGTCAATGTAAATTTCGGAGATTATGTTTGGATAAAGAGGCCGAGGGCTGGGGTATCCAGGTTCATGCGCAGTGCAATTGTGAGTCACACACTAGTGGAAAAGTACTGAGACAGAACACAAATATGGCGAGGAAACGTTCAATACGGCTGTGCACAGATGCATTTCGTCGTTTGTGGGTTAGTGGGTGGCTGGGTGTGTTTCCTAGTGTGCGGCCAGGATTTTTATTCAAACTAATTAAATTTTGTCTTTTCATGCAAATGGGACTGATGGGAACAAAGCTTTCTCTGACTATGTGTGTAAGTGAGATACATTAAGAATGTTTAAGTATTTGAAAGGACCCACTGTGTGTAATTTATGATTCTGCAATATGAGACACTGCGGGATGTCTAAATTTTCAACCTACTTTGAAAAATGGGGATGATGAATCACAATTCAATAAGACTGCCTCTGTACGTGTGTTTAAGCCAGCTACTAGCATATTGGTCTAAGTTCCAGCATTTATTACAATGAAATCCTGCATACAGCACATCGTATGGATGGGCAATAAGCTTTGAAAGGGCGGCATTTGCTTCAACTCACATGCAAAGAATTGTTGCCATTTCTTTTCACAACACTTGAAAGACATGCAGGTTAAAGAAGACAACAAGTGATGAAGCGTTTCAGGTGTAATTTTGTCTCATTCTTCCTGCAAACAAGCCTTAAGCTTTGCAGCAGTACGGGTCTTCGCTTCGAGCTGCTCCACACATTCACTACTGGGGACAAGTAGGGACCTGCACCCTCTTCTTCCTCAACCACGTCTTCGTAATGTGTGTAATAGTTTTGGATTGTCTTGCTGAAATATGCATGGGTGTCTGTGGAGAAGTTGTCGCCCTGAAGGCAGCACGTGTTGTTCCAAAATGTGCAAAGCATTAATGGTTCATCACAGAAGTGCAAATGACCTTTGCCAAGGACACGGGAACAGCCCCAGACCATGAGCAGACGCCGGCTTCTGTTGCCGCTAACAGTCTGGATGGTCTATTTCACCTTTGGTCTAGAGCACACATCGTCCATTTCTTACAAAAAAGATCTGATGGTCCATCCCAGATGCCTCCAAGCCCAGAGGAGTCCAAAACGCTTCTGAACACATTAACATAAGGCTTCCTTTTGGCTCAGTAGAGTTTGAACTGGTATTCTGTGGATGTAACTACGTATTGTAGTGCGTTTGCCACAGCTATCCTGAGCCCATGTGGTTCTATCAGCTATCGATGAATGATGGTTCTTGACGTGGTGTTGTCTGAGGGATTGGAGATCACAGTGTTCAGCTCAGGCTTGCACCCTTGCCCTTTATGCGTTCTGATTTTTTTCATCTTTTAATGATGTTCTGCACTGTATGGTGAAATATCCAAAATCCCTTCCTATCTATCAACATTGTTTTTAAACTACAGTTCAATATAATACAATGAGGCAATTCTATAAATGAATAAACCTATACATAAGGCCAAATTAAAAGGCTGCACAACAAATCAAAGGATAAATAACATTCTCTAAGCCTCATCAGCAACTGGTCTGCATAATTACAGCCATATGTTGCTAACTTTGTGTTGTCCTTTCCTGTAGTTTGTGCTTTTTCTCTCCGTTCTCTCTGTCCTGTCTCTCCTTTTTTTTTTTGCAGGTATCTCTGGCTCCAGAGCTGCACAGTCCTGATGTGCGGTTACTGGCCTACCCAGTGTTTGTATGCGTTGTCCAGTGTCTGTGTTGTTTGTTGCTCTGTTCTCTATGCTTTCCTTTTCTCTCTCCCCTTTCCCGCTCACCCGGTCGAGGCAGACGGCCACCTACCCGGAGTCCGGTTCCGTCTGAGGTTTTCTCTTCTGTAAATGAAGTTTGTCGGCGCACGGAGCAGGATATACACACTCACTACACGAGAACAGCTGACTGAGAGTGCAGCGTCTTCTCAACCCAACGTCTCCCTCTTCGTTTCACAGTTTTCTTGTGAGATCTGTGCAGCTGTGCAACATTACATAATCTGTGATCGGTTCAGTTTTCTTTAATGTAGAGTTTTCACACAAATTATGAACTATACTGTTTTGTGCTTTGCATTAGTGTGAACTCTTCCTTTACCAAACTGTATGAATTCATTGCACTGTACAAGTATTTCAGTTTTGTTTTGTTGTTAGTTGAGGAAACATAGTGCCCTTTTTAACCTCCAAGGTTTAACCTCCATAATGCTGACACTGATACAGCATCGAGTATACCTTGTGCTCCTTGTAATGCAGTTTTTATGCTTTTATGTAAATGTCTTGTTTAAATGTATGTACATTTTCCCGTTGGGCCCATTTGGTTGTGATATGATGTGTTTGTTTGTATCTTAAAGGATGTTTTTTTGTCTTTCTTAGACAGAAAGTATACAGTAACGTATTTCTGTTCCATTCTAAAAGGAGTTCATGTTAAGAACTACAGCAGCAGCATAACTAACACTTTGTAAAGTAGAAGTCATAAAAGTAAAACACAATTTACTTTTTTTTTAAAAAGTAAATCCCCTTGGCCTTTTAAAAGGTCATGTATGTGTGCAAAGTCCCAGTTAATTTTTGTGTTTTGTGTACAGTCATAGTGATTAAAGTTCATGATTATGCAGTATGTGAATCGAAAGGAGTTAGACATGTCAGGTAAATCCTGATGAAGTGAGGTTGATCCATATTGTATAATTTAACTAAAATAGGACTTATAATTATAAGCCTTCTATCACACCTATCTCCCAGGTAAGTAATCAAGTGCGTCCGCAGTCCACAACACCAATTATAGCTGATTGTATGCTTTTAGGCTATCAGCACACTCCCTTTTCACCAGCCAGACTGTTTACCATCTCAGAGTAAACTGGGTGCAAGTGCCATTTAACCAAATTACACAGCAACGCTCTGTAAAAACAATCAGCAGCCCCACACTCCCCGACAGATATTGATTTATGGAAAAGACAAAAGTGTAATGGAGACGGGTGGAGGGTGGGGGAAGCCACAAGCTCCATTTATAGTAAGCAGAGAAAAATTTAAGTCACACAAACTGCCTTTTATGAGTTATTTTGGGGTCTTCTGAACGATCCTTTAGGGTGTTTAGTCTGGTTTTGCTCTATCAATCGGTACTTTGAAAGTTGAAGCGCAGATGAAAGAATGGGAATGTAGGGTATTTTGGTGTCAGGGTGTGTGTGTGTGTGTGTGTGTGTGTGTGTGTGTGAGAGAGACAGTACACGTCTTAGGTCAATATGGAAATAGAGGAGAGAGCAACAGGAGGCCACTGTTCAGACCCCCAGAGCCCCCGTGTGGGTACAAACCGTCTTTGCCATTTCTAAATTGGACATGAAACAGTTTGTCACGGTGAAATCAATAGGCTGGATTCAATACCACAACGAAGATGCATGCAAGATGTATCATAAATTAATCTTTAATATGACATGAAAGCTATCATTTAACACAGACCAAATACATGAATTGATAGAAAGAAATCCCACATCTGCTCCACAAACCGTATAACTAGATCCATATATATATATATATATATATAGATGAATATTGTATCTTAGCCTCAACTGTAGCAGTAAAAGGCAGATCTCTCACTAATGTCAACAAGGCAAAACTATGGCTTCATCCAAACACAAAATGCATCAACCACATTCATTTTTTCCCCTGTCTGAGTCTATATTTATGCCACCTATAAACTCAATTGCGGATGAGTAGTTGCAGCAGTACAGACTGTGCTCCATTTACGGTGAAAGAGAAAAGGAACAGGGTTCTAGTAGCGATCGTGACAGTGCATTCCCACAGAAAGCTTTCTCCCAGTTCCTGTCCATTGGTATGGCATAATTGTATGTTCTTGTTGTGTGGCTTGTTGAATTTGTAGTTAGCACTTCGTCTTCTATCAGATACTGAAGAATCCCTCAGTGGGGCGTGTGTGCTCTGAGCCCTCCAAATGAACTTGTTGCCCTTTGAGGAGCCAGAAGCAATACAGCAGCAGCAGCAGCAGCAGACTGGCAATCTGGTGACCACAGCACATCAAGACAAAACCAGTGGTGATCCACCCTAATCCTTCTAATTGCCTGCTTGGCTTCAAGTTAAAAGACCGACCACAAGTGGGGGATTTTTTTTTCACTTGGATACCTCTGTTGCGTGTACAAAAGAAATCCGTCACACTGGACGCCGTGGTCTGCAAGCTCAGTGTTGTGGCTTTCTGTCTCCGTCAGGGCACTCTGCCATAATTCTCTTTTTTATTTTGACTTTCACAAGTTTACAGAGAAGGATAATTTATGATGTGGATGAAGCGCAACTAGCCATGCAACACTTTAATATCAGATTTCATGGGGAGGATTCACCCACAAAAGCACAAACCAAGCATGCAAATACTATATTTGTGTGATAACCAAACCAATTCCCAACGGGAGACTGTCACCATTGTGTTTTTCTTCAAACCGAGGATACATATAACCCAAAAATAATCTTCACATCAACATTCCTACGTATGTTTTCTATCCACGTTTTTGGGTTCTACCTGCTGCACATCTCTTTTTTAAGGCTTTCCTCAATAAAGTGGTTTGGTTAGATTTACATAATCCAGGATTTTGCCACAAGAGACTGGAATTTCTATCCTGATAATCGGACGTTTGGTTAGGAGATATATTGTGGTTTGGTTTAAATAATAATAAATGCATTGTGAGTCACATCTTTGTAGTCTTTTTCTGTACTAAACCAAACTCTGATATATTATCCAGTCCGTAACCAAGTGCTGTCAGTGTCTAAGCCTAGCCATGAAAACTGACAAGTTATATATATGAATGTAATATCTGACAAACACAGATGAAAAGCACCACTATTTAAAACACTGTAACACAGATATGCACATATCTATAGATGTCGATATGAAACGCAGCGTACGTATATATTTCTGGCAACTGGGTTGTGATAATCATCATCTGCCAGTTTTACGCAACCTCTTGGAAAAGAGATGCATAAAGAGATTCTGTATTTCTCTGGGCTTCATAAACAGAGCGAAAGATCTTATAGCCACAGAAACCAGATATCATTTCAGATATTAAATGTAACACTTTGAAGGAAAGGGTGAAACCTGAGCCAACTGTTACTGCAGTATTGTGTCTTATTTCCAAAGCTGATACGACAAAAAAATTAAATAAAAGAGGCAAGGAGCGATACTTTTTACCCATTTTTGCCATAACAAGGTGTCAAAAACCCTCGCAACTCAAAGCAAATGTTCTATGGAATAACTAAAATTAAAAACGAAATCAATCCCACTCGTCTGTACTAATATTCGCAGGGTCTACGCTTTGCATTATCAGCTGTATCAGGGAAAAATCTTTTCTGTTAAAGTAAGCAATTCCACTCCTGCTCCATCTCAAAGTGAAATCTTCCACTAAAACTACATGATAAAAAAAACTGCTTAATCGTCATTATGTTAGTTATTTTAGATACTGCGGTACAGTGCGCGTCAGGTGCTGCTGTAAAATATTAGGGTTGGTTTGATGCAATTACAGTGTGAACCAGAACTTAGCAGTGGGTCCTGTCTGTGAGATGGCAGAGTAAATTTAGTCTCCGAAGGTTAAACATTGGTGGAGAAACAAGTGCACTGCACAATGCCAAAGTCAAGTGGTGGTCATTATGGAGCACATGTGGGAGCTACAACCCCACCCCCACCCTCCATCCTCCACCGTCCACCCTCCATCCTCCCTTACACACAAATAAACACAGAGGTCAGAAACCAAAGGGAGTTGTGAAAGCTAGAAATCACACTGCTTTCTCAAGCAACACAACCTCCCAGGAATGCAAAGCCTGAGACTGGTTCACAAGGTCAAGTTTACTCTTTTTCTCTTTCGGATCTCTTATAGGTCTCTATATGTGACCAATGATAATAAAAATGTTAAAGATAATCATAGCTTGTTTGATATTTCCTTCCGTGAGGCTTGGGAGTAGTCAGCAAGTGGCAAAATTCCCCTGTATCTCTTGATTTATTGCACAACATACGTATACACATGTTTCCACTTTTGTACACATACGAGCTCACTTGTGCAAAAGCCTACTGTATGTGACTTTCTTGTATACTATAGCAAGCAACAAGCTTGACTTCTTTTACTGAACTTTGGCAAAAAAAAAAAAGTCCCAGAAGTTACGTGAAACCTGAGAATATTATTCCAAGATGCGGATTTTCACTTCAGCCTCTTGTGCCTTTTGGTTCTGAGATTCTCACGGGCTGCAAACAGGGTCAAAGCCAACAAGGCTGATCTCAGAAATCATAAAAAAAAAAGGGGTGCGCAGATCACAGGTTGAACTTGCTCAACTTGCTAAAGTCTGTCAGCTTTAAGAAAAGCAATAAAAAATAAAGTGTTGCCAATAAAGAAAAATGAGAGAAATCTAAAAATAGGAGACATCTGCAACACTAAAGCTGCATTCTATAAAATTCAAATGTTTATGTATTTCTATTTTTCCACCAGCGTCATGCACAGCTTCTATATGGAGTCTCTTGAGAAAGCCTTGTAATCAAGTGGACGTAGCCACCGTGACATCACCCACTGGTTTGTGGACTGTTTTGAACTCTTGAGTTTGCATTCTAGCCATAAATATATCATGTCTGGGTTTTTTGGAGCCAGAAGTGATGTATATGAACACGAGGGTGGAGCTGAGGAAGTGCAACGGGCGACGGGTGAAACCGCTAACTTACTGAGGTAAAAATGGTAAACATCATGACACATAAAATATTTTGACAGCCTTCTTAGCGTAAGTTCTTAACCACAACTGTAGTAGAGCTGGCTATCAGTCAGAAAGCTGCGAGCTGTCAACCACATCTGTCAGTCAAAACCCACACAGAAGACGTCAAAACCTTCCATCAATCAGCATTCTGTCAATAAACACTTATTAGAGGGTCCAAATTAAGTCAAGAAACCTTAGTGACTTCTAGAAAAAACATGTACTGACTTAATATGTCAAGAGAGAAGTTCAATGTAAGTCAATTGGAGCCAGCACCTAGTGGTCGCCAGTGGTATTACATTATAAGATACTTGCACATTGGCCCCATGCTTTATAATTCATTGCCCGTCTTCCTTTGGCAGGCATTAAATATTAAACAAATGTTATATTATATATGGGAGACTCATCTCTTCTGCTTAGGGCCTTCTTCTTCATGACAGGAGTTGTGCAATATTCTATATATCTGATGGGAGTATTACAATTATTCAACCTAAATTATCTCTGACAACATAGATCAGTTACTGTGTATAAATAAATAGGAATGCATGACTACTGCGTATCATTTATATCTATTTTTCTCATATTCATTAGGCTCCCAGACAAAATGCTACCTTAGAATTTGAATAATACTGCAAACAACTTCCAAATACATAGCAGCTTGTTTGGCTCTACAGCTCCTGTATATGCAGTACGATTTCAAATTTGTTGATTTTCCACAGTCACTGGGGAGAAAACAAAAACACTGAATTGTACACAGTTTACTTCGTCTGAACAAATCATTTGATCGTGAATACAAGTGGACGCATCCATGCATAATATTTTATCAACAATGCCTGCGTGGAGACCCTGAAGGTTAATCTCCCGAAATCAGAAATGCATGATTATTTACAGGCACGACAGGCAATATGATGCTCCACCCACTCACACACTCACATATACAGACGTTTTCGAGGCGCTCATTTGATTTAGACAGTAGGCTGAAATAACTGGGGTGAATCAGTGGTTGGCTGTATGTTGTGCCTACGTGCACATTTACACAATTCACTATAATTTTCACTGCCACAGGAAGCCACTTAAATGAACACATATGGCCACCCAACAATGTATAGTTAAGTACTCAGCGCTGGGTGTGCTGTTCGCCTTGTGTCCCACCCACCATTATTTATGTGCCACTGAAGACTTTTCCTTTTTGTCACATGTGTGTCTCCGCTGAGTCATTTATGGTGTTAACTTATTTAATGTTACACTGAAAATGTTGACATTGCCTGGTTACTTATTTGCATGCTATTTAATCTTATTAGTAAAGCTTAGCACTGCATAACTTCTCCATTTCTGCGCGAACCACAATGCAAATATCTGGAGATTCTGCCAGAAAATTATATCTACATTAGCGATAATGAGCTCAAATGGCTCTCAAGTGAGCCATGATGGAATGAAAAACATTCAGCTTGCAGGACTGCCTCCTGTGCCACAACCAAAATCATCAATCCTGCACATTGCTGAAAAATTTTACAACACATCACTGCTGCAGACAGGAATGTATTGCAAGATGTAAAAATTTACAGCTCGCTAACAAGGTACTAAAGCTGTGAGGGAGAATTTGGTGTGTAGTGTCTTCGACATGGAAGATGAAAACCTTGACTTGCTTTTTGTCCAGGAAAAACATGGAAATGGGTGTTTTTTGAGAGAAATGTAATGGCCCAGGTGTTTTTTTTCTTACAGTGGCACTAGCAAGACAGTTGGACCTGCCAAATAAAGTGCTGCCTGAAACTAATGAGTCATGGTAGTCTGGGTAAGGGTGACATCATTTCCTTTTAGCTTGAGTAGGTCTGGAATGTGGCCCCCTCATAACCTACACCCACAGCCCCCACTGCTGCTATGTCTGGATAGGACAAAGCTGTGAATTTCATCTACAGTGGAGACAGCTGGGGGTTCTTAAACAGATCTCTCGGTGAAAGTTAAAACTGACACAAGCAGCAACCTCGCAAATCACGGGGATCCACGTAAGGAGCAGCTATGACAATATATTTTCACATCAGGCACTTTAAGGAGTATAAAGAAAATAATAAGAGTCCTTAAAGGACAGCATGATTTTGGTATTTTCCCAAATGCTATTTACAGAGATGCGCTGTAATCCAGCCTTGTCAAATTGCAGGGTTGTGCCACAAAAAATAGGCATTAAGTGAGTTTTTCTTCCATTATGTCCTGGGCATGGATGGAACATTAAGTTAAATGCCAAATTGAATGGTGTTATTACTGCGATCTGATGAAATACTGTGGAATTTAAATGGGACCATCTTGCGGATGCAGAACTGATTATGAATACCAAGAGTGAAATACAATGAGAGGATTGGGAGGATATTCACAGACATTTCAAAAAGATTCCTGAGAATGACGTCTTTTCCTGAGAGTTTCTTCCCCTGCACGGATATTGTGCCTCGCTACTGATAAAAGACTGATAAATGCTCTAGTGGGTTGAAATTATGTGTGAGGGGGAGCTCTGTGAACAGTCATATATTATGGCTGGAAACACTCTATTGCTGCAGGGGACCGACATCTGGTCAGTGTAGTATGGGAATGGAATGTAGCCAATCATGCAAAACTGTAACACAAAACCAGGAGGTTTGGTGTTTTAGAATCTGACACAAAAATCTAAACAATAAGCAATTTATGTCTTAAATAAATGTTCTATTTCATATACTATCTGTAGATAGCTGAAAGACAAGCACCAGCATCCTGGTACACGCACATTTTTTTTTTTTTGTAAAGCTATTATTTTGAAACACGAGAAACATCTGCACCCCTTCGTTTCTTCACCCGTCCCCCATTTCTCTCATTCCTCATTCACCCTTTTCACGAGGAACTGTTGTATAACACAGTCAAACGCTGTAGTTCGCATACGTAATTGTCCAACTAGATAGCGAGCAATGTTTATTTTCTAAGTAAACTAGCTGCACTGCTAAACAGAGGAAAAAAAAAACACATGAACAATTGGCCATGAAGCACAAAAAAGCACAAACTGCATTCCCGTGTATGCGACTAAAGCAAAACGCAATCCCAAAGTGTCTTGGGTTTGTTTGGGTTCTTCACACTGCAGAGTGCACACAGCTGTCCAAACTAAATGAGAGAAAATGGTGAGAGGAAGCGGTGGTACACTTTAACATTAAATTGGCCACCTGGAAGCGTCACCGTAAGTTTAAGTGAGTTTTAAGTGATGCAGACCTCCACAAGGTGTCACTGTGAGCATGACCTTCAGCAGATGTGCTTGCAAGTACAAATCGCACTATTCTGCTGCGGGATGATAAACACATTACAGGGAGAGATTTGAAAAATATGCTTCTCGAAACCCATTTGGATCAAAAAACAAATTAACATTTTCTCATTTGCATTTGTCATATGCTCACCCATCAGAATTATCAAAAAGTCGACTGAAGTTGCTGTCAACATCATTAACAACAAAGCAGAATTTCAAATGAAAAAGAAATATTTGATCACTGAGATGAGAAGCTCTGTGCTTACATCTGTTCCACTATTCGTCCCCCTTGTGGCTACAGATGGGACACAAAATCAGTCCTAATGAAGGAGCCACTCTTAGATTTTAAAGCATGTATTCTTAACACTTTAATCCTTGCTTTATGATACTTTGGCCAGATGAATATTCCATGGAAATGTCATTTCTTTTGAAATCTAATAAGCATCTGTTTTCACTTTCTGTGTTGACTTGTTCTACTAGTGTTAGTATAGAGCAATGATTTTAAATGAAAATGAATCATAATAATGTTTAATAATTGTATGCATTTCTGATTGGAGAGCATTCATTTAAGGGGAGTAAAAGTGAAGCATGTTTGCTTTCAGACCACAAGGCAGCGCCAGTGAGCTGTGAATGGAATATATCTGCCTTCCAACCAGCTTCCAGAAATCAGTTTAACTCTACAACTAAGTGCTTGCAGTAGCTGTGAGCTCCTAATTGATGATGTGGGTTTTGAGCTTCTGCACCATTCACTGGGAGCAAACTGGGTCATAATTTACAAACATCATTTAATAATAATGCCAATTCATTAGCACAAGACCCAAGCAATCTCTTTCATCAGCTGAATAAAA
Organism: Coranthus polyacanthus; assembly: GCA_037367275.1. NCBI lineage: Eukaryota > Metazoa > Chordata > Actinopteri > Kurtiformes > Apogonidae > Coranthus > Coranthus polyacanthus. Next base: position 12,249,936 of record JAPQRN010000014.1, on the reverse strand, counting down.
GAATGCCACTGGGGCTTGAAAGCGGGTCGGGGTGGGGGGGAGATGGGTAGCAGGGGGGGTAAACAGCAGTGCACATTCGCTCGCTTTATGTCGATGCCTGGCGGATTTCTGTGCCTTCAGTGAATTCCTGATCAGAAATGAGCTTCATCTGCAAAGTAACTAAATGTTTTTTTACGAGGCACATTGACATTTGGGGGGAATCACTGATGTCGTTGACAAAAGCATAAAAAAACGATGAGCCTTTACGCTCAGCTCTCTTTTCGAAAACAAACAGAACGGCGGCGGTATTTCGCGCAGTAAGTTTAAATCTGCAAATGTAGACTTGAGTCAAATTAAAGGAAAAAAAATAAATAAATAAATGAGTAGAGAAATATAAGAAATGCGGATTCTTCCACACAAGTGCACTGCATGGAACAGTAGAGCAATTAACATCCAATCGTGCTCTGGTATATATAAACCACTGAGCAGGGCCAGTTGATTCTGGTTTTGGATCAAGATGTGGAAGAGGAGAAGATCCAAGTGACTTTGTTTGGGCGGGAACGGCAGGAGGCTCCGTCACACAGACTGCTCAACTGGCTAGTGTTGCCACAGGAGCAGTGACTAAAGTGGCATTTGCATTTAGATCTATGGGAAAGACATCAGTAAATAGAAACTGCGGTCGACAGGGTGCAGTTGATGAGCGTGATGCGTGTGCATATGTGTGATATGCAAGGGGAAAACAGAAGGGTAACTCTTCCTCAGGTGACTGAAAATGTCAATGAAGGACGTGATATGACTGCCAGCAAGAACTGTCCAACAACAACTACATACAGATGGATGTTGGAGCAGTAGGGCTGCAGTGTATGAACCCTTCATTACAAAGAGAAATGCACTTTTGAAAGTTCAGTGCGGCAAAAACCAAGTGAAGGGATCTGGTGGGCCCGGTCAGGTGTGGCCAGAAGATCATGTCACAATGTTTGGTTTTGTTTTTTGAATCACAAAGGCGATCTGTGATTTGAATTACAATCTTTCTTCTCAGTTTTAAAATGAACTGCAGAGCACAAACAAGATAGAAACTACTGATGGATTTCTCTATAAAGCGGAATTAAAACACTATATTACGTTCCCTGTTTTCACTATAGATTGATATTTTGGTCTTAAAATAGTGATTAATACCTGGGTTTATTGGATAATTAGAATAAAGAGTTAATAAAGAGCTGTAACTGGCAGCGAGCAATAAATGAATATTTCAAAAAAAGAGATTTGAAAATGAAATCCTTTCAAATTCTGGGACTTGAACCTTTATCCACCAGTAATCTGTTGATACTTGTCAAACTGTGTAAGCGGGGGAAGACAATATTTCAAAAAATATTTGTGGCCATATTCTCTATTTCTCTACACAGTACCATGTTTTTGGATGAATAAAAAGCGGGAGCTTCAGTCACCTCTGTCCTGCGTTTGCTACCTCGGTCATACCAAAGATCCCATATACGAAGATGATGCACTGCAAGCTTCGCCATTGGTATGAAGCGGTACACTTCCTGTCTCTTGAGTGGGCGTGGTCAGGAGACAGGCAGTGTACCTGATTAATAAGGTTTACATCAGATAAAGTTGGATTGGGCTCGCTCTTGGAGGATTTGCTGGGGGGTTTTTTTCTCTGTGAAGTGCTTTGAAATAATCATGCATTGTGAGCGGCGCTATATAAATAAAATTAACTTGAACTGAATTGAATTAATATGTTTTTTCTGGGTAACTAACATTATGTTAGAACTATCATTCGCTGTATTTTCCATTTCATTTTGACCTCCTTTAGATGAGATTTGTGTTGCAAGTTGTCAAACAAAGTCAATTTTCTCTTGATCTGTGTTGCTATTTTGATGTAATGAGAAGATAAGATATGTGGCTTGAGAGAAATGGGTCCAGTATTTACTTCCACTGAAGTGAACCAGGTCTTGATCCAACAAACTGCTGCTGCTCAGGCTGTACTGTTTACATGTGGGTCACGTTAGGGAAGACAGAGACACGTGAAGCCATTTGTCCATTTAGCAGAGCCCGTACATTAAGACATTCACGTCACATTCACACAATCACGATTTCTAAGATTCACCAGAATGAGAAAGCGTGGACAACTGTAAGATCGATCGTGACACAAGAGGGGGTGTTTTGCTGACATGGTTTGGGTTGACTTGTTCCCTTAGAAGGAAGGGTCACTGAAAATCAATACAAAGTTGTCCTGAATGATCACTTTTATCCAGTGATGACACATTTCTTTCCTTGTGGGGGTGGTCTCTTCCAGGTTGACAAAGACCCTCATCCATATGCTATGAGGGGTCACTGAATGGTTTGATGAGTATGAAAATGAGGCGAATGATTTTTATTCTCTATGCTACAGCCTTCACCAGATCTCAACCATAACTGAAAACCTATGATTGATTTTGGACCCAAGTGTTCTCCTTTACCATCGAAACACCAAATGAGTGAATATCTTTTGTCCAGTAGAGTTCACAGATTTGTAGAATCAATGCCAAGGCGCATACTGAAGTCGCATGGTCGCCCAACACCTTACTGAGATGTTTTATGTTGGATTTTCCTTGAATTTATTTCTCCTTGAAGATTCAAACAGATTGGCATCAGTATATTCAGAAACACAGAGGGAAGGTGTAGTCGAACAAAATTGTTATTCAAGTCATCTTGCTGTATAGAAGATCAGAGGAGACTGCACAAATAGAAGAAGGAATGAATGGTCATGAGAGGGGTTTGGTTTATCTCCTCTGTGTTTGTGTCCAGGGACACATGATGAATGTCTGTCGTAACTGTGACTCTATGTGTTGTCAAGATGGCAGAAGCATAATAGAATGTAAGGGATTTTTCTCTAGGTGGGTCCCATATCACCAGAGGATAAGGACACTTATCTACCAAAATTGCGGTCCTGAGAGACAACATCAGGTAGCAAAGGAACCGAATTGGCTCTCATCCTGCTATTTGTGCCTGATAAATGACAGCACTATGAGCATGTTGCTCTCACACGCTTTCGAATCCTGCAGATGCCTGCATCGTATCATAAGCAGAGCGAATGGTAAATCCAAACTTGAACCACGAAAAAAATGCTGCATGTCAAAATTTTAAATTTTTTTTGTATTATCAGGTTAATTTATAATGAGTTGAGTAGAAAATTAATCAGCAACTGATAATTAATGTATAGCTTTTGATCGATTTCTGAAAAAATCTAAATCAAACCTGTCTGTTTGTTGTAATATATTAATTGTGAATATATTTCTCTAGTCGCTGGCTACCGGTGGTGCTTTATCTTAATCTGACATTTTTATTTTTTAACAAATAATGCACCTTGTCACCTTCGCAAGTGCTACTTTTTGTTATGTTGTTGTTTATTGATGTTGCACATATGCGGCGTATGGTATCAGGGGAAAAAAAAAGAGTCAAATCACAAATCATCCATGACACTGAAAAAAATGTATTACACCTATGAGTACTAGTAATAATGTAGTTACCTAGGCTGGCAAGCTGACAGCAATAAAGTGCTGGAAATGAAGTGCTGTGACTGAGTGCCTTGGAAAATTTGTCAATCGCTGTCTTGCTAACAGTCGGCGAGGGTCAACTGTGTTAAGGCCTTGTCTATTAAGCCATCTAGTGGCACACTGTTCAGTCGCAGCTGCGGACATTATATCAGTACCTGAGCGTTTAAACGCACTGAATTCTTAAAGCATTTTAGATTGCTCATCTCCCAAACCCCGTCTGAGAAGCCACGCAGCAGGACAATGCACAAGGAGAATTAATTCAGCTGAGAATAAAACCCATTCAGGTCCAAAGACACCTTTCATTGTATTGGATGAAGTCCCACATGTGGAAAAGATAGATGAATTATTAACAGTCAGTCCTACTCTCAGTCAGTTGTGTCCTCACAGTGCCAATCTCAATTTCCACCCTTCCATCAAAAATTGGAGGTCAGTGTCACCAACATGAGTTTTCATGATCTCTCAGCTCTTATATGAATTTTGTGGCCTGTGCAAACATTTGTGCCAGAAATACAGAGCACTAAAACCACCCAAGACAGTACAGTAACATATACTTTCTATAAGAACACTGCAATTACAGTGTCTCACTGGTTCTCTAGAGTAATACTGTGAGTGTACTTGCGTGGGTGACAAAGGCATCAGTAGTGGCAGCAAAGGGCAGCAGGTGGTATCTGGGTGATGAATTTAAGAAAAAATGTAGGAGGTGGATTATAAATTGAGACATCACCTCTCTTCCATTCCCTCAGGCAGTAGCCCGTAGTGCCATATCTACCATATTCCCATTACATGCTCCCTCTGTGCGTTCCCTCTGGTGAAACACAGCAAAGTGGTAAATAAGAGGGACAAAAGGAGAATAAAAAAAAATAAATAAATAAAACTGGAGGTAGAAGGACCTGAAATACAGGCATCCCATATCCGCCTCCCTCTATAAACGCTGTTGTCAGTGCTGGGTGGAGAAGCAATTAATCTCAGCCAGAGGAGGCAAAAAAGAGAGATGCACGAGCACAAAAGCTATCAAGATGACAAGACTTCGCCGTGCAATTTACTAGGTTTCTATTGGCGTCGAGGATATATGATAAACTTGTTATTGTGAGTTGGGCACATATTGCCAGTGTGAGGCCTGTGTGATCACGTTGCAATTGAGACTCACAATTAAATCCATTCTGCAGCTAATGAAGAGATTATGGTGAACAGTTTGTGAGGGCACACATGTAGGATTACTGGGTATTACTATAAAAAACATAATGTGTAAAAGCATATGCTGCCCTAAGAGAGTCTTAACCATGAAGAGCACGGCTAATTTTTGAAAAATGGACACTAAACTGCCGGGAGTAGCGTGTTTTGTTGTAATGAATGACCGACAAATCAATAATTCAAGGATAACTGAGGTGACGTCACAGAGACGACTGAGATGAGCCTTCAAGTGCTTGTCCTTCACAGAAAGCTTACCGTTATAATAGCCAAAGGGTAGAGTGTCATCTCCGTTTTACAACCACAGCACTGCTTATAGTGACAAATGATATAGCCCATGCTAATTATGGGCTATGAACACATCTCGAGGCACACCCTTTCACACTACTAAGTACTTTTTGTTTTTATGGTGCATTTCTAATGATGTATCAGCCATTTATGACGCAAACACACACACCATTATGATGATAAACAAGTTACTACATCTTTCATTAGAACATTTACACCTCTGCTACACCTTAATGTGCTTGTATTAAATACTGTATTCTACGTTTTTCACAGACTGAAGGAGGTAAAATTAGAATGATTCAAATGCACAGTATCTGCTGCGAGGCTTCTCTCAATCAATACAACAGCAAAAGACGTCAAACGCTGCACATTGCAGATCCACCACTTCCGTTATTTCTGTTCACACTAAAAGCCCTAAACATATACGCTGCGTGACTGAATTCACTCACAGTAAGCAGTAACTCGTCATGTAACTCACGTTATAGTATTTCATTCTTGTGAAATAGCTGCAAACATTAACGTTAACTCAGTAAACGGCAATGTTGGGCAGTAGTATCTCTACAAGTAGCGACATTAGTAGTTTAACTACATTTCTCAGTAACGTGAAGGTAACATCACGGTTTTCTAAATCAAAAAGCTTTTCAGCTGTTAAGCTCCTTTATTGAGCATGTAGCGCAGCAGTGTCCACAGAAGTAAAACATTTTTTTAAAGCGATTCTGAATGTACCTCAAGCACAGCGGAGCTTGTGACATAAAGTAAAACAAAGGATGAGTAAGTGATGCTACCCACATCACGTATATGAGCAGCCGAAACGCTGCCATTTATGACGGTGACATGAAGGAGTAATCCTTGTTGAGAGTCAGGACAGGAGAGAAGACAGGAGGAGGAGAGACAGGAGAGACAGAGCCTCTAACACTGGAGGACGGAGAGAGACACTGAAAACACAGTAGGAAAACACAGGAGTTTATAACGGAACCTGTTTAACCGAGCTAATCAACTCATCAACAGCTAACTACAAGGTATGTATGTGTGTGTGTGTGTGTGTGTGTGTGTGTGTGTGTGTGTGTGTGTGTGGGAGAGTAAAACACAAAATGAAATAAATCAAAAAGTAAAGTGCAAGTAAAAGGAAAGAGGTGGATGAAATAAGGGAACAGAGCAAAAAGTGAAAAGATTATATCTCTGAAATATCACTTAGAGTTTTTAATATTCTTCAGTCGAGGGTAAAACAAAGTCTCGACTAAAACAATGTGTGGTGGTTTGACAAAATGAGTCGCCTGAAATGCATGTAGATACGAGTACAGAGTGAGCCACTCATAACAATAACAATAATAATAATAATAATAATAATAATAATAATAATAATAATAATAATAATAATAATAATAATAAT
>JAPQRN010000014.1:12226446-12243455 GCA_037367275.1 Coranthus polyacanthus | reverse complement strand
GCCACTTTACATCAAAATACAAAAACAATGAGGTAAGAGAAACAAATACAGCTAAAGGCTAAATTATGCACAATAACTAAATTAACTACCTCAAATATAGAACATTTTTCACCTGATTTTTATTGATCACTGAGCATTGATTTGAATTCAAGTAAAAAAAAGTAGCTTGCAATGTAGCAAACTACTTTTTGCCATGAAATAAATACAAAAGTCAACAAAATATACAACACAGGCTTTTTTAGATGTGTTATTGCAGTAATGCTACATACTGTGCATTTAAGTTTAAAATAACAATAAAGATAAGCTGCTTTGTATCACTTTTATGCATCAGTTTGAACTAAGTTGCGACACTAGAGACAAATGATATTAACTACGTATCAGATAGGTAAGGGGTAATGTCATTATTCCAGCGTTGTACATTACCCCGCTTAGTGCAGGGCTACGTACTAAAGAAACAATTTGACAAAAAACTATCCCGTCCACTGGATTCCACGGTCGGAGGTGCACAGAAACCGCCTGCGATCCAGAAATAACAGGCTGTAGAATGCCATCCCCGGCCAATCAGAACAGAGCATTCGACAAAGCCGTGCAATAACAAGAACTATCAGGCCTCACACTCGTGTTGAAATTGAGATTTTAACTCAAAACCAAGACTGTCCCTGTCATAAATTCTAACATGACTTGGTGGGATTTAAGGATCTACAGAGGAACCCATCAAAGCACTCGGGCGCCGTATCGTATACAGTAGTTCTGTACCAGATGGCTTGAGTCCTGTCACTCGCAGTTGAAAAAAAAAAATAATATGAATCATGGACAGAAAATCCTTCTCATATCGGAATGACAGATGGGTATGTTTTCTATAATATTTCAGGGACTTGCTGATGACTGTGACATTGATTGACTAATTTCACCGGGAAGCGAGGAGGCCTTGAATTTGATGGGCACTAGCATGACAGACGAGAAAAAGACAGAAAGAGTAAATGTGTCTATAAGGGTGGTGCAGAGGTGCACAGGCTGCATCAATACTGGCAATAATTTAATTTATATTACCTTGTTGTATAAACAGCTAATGTTACCTAGAACCATACAGTATAATCTTTGAATATAAACCTTTATGTGAGTTGTGTAGAACATCCTTGGCCTTCGTAACCACCGCAAACACCCAGTCAAACAGCTGTACTGTATAATCATTGGCTTTTTTTATGGAGTTATCTCGAGGTGCGTGTTTATCACTGACATTTATGTGTAGAGCACTCTACAATTACCATTGAATAACAGAAAAAAGACCGGACACTTCAACGTTCATTTCGCCACTTTTAAATAGTTTCCCTTCCTCCGCAGATATCACGATCACAAATCATTAAAATTGCACAACTATAAAAAAAAAAAAAAAAAAAAAGGGAAGCTCAGAGTAGGCAAATACACCTGTACAATACACCCACTCACCACCTAACAGCCACACTGGGAATATAACACAAAACATATTACGTAAAGATATTAAAATGTTACAATATTTCAGCTAATGAAAAAATAAGAAGCATTAATAGAAGATAAAATAGTAATGCGGGATTAAATGAAATGGAAGATGTGCTGCATGATTTATTCAAAGGGAAAAAAAAGAAAAAGAAAAAAAGAACGGTACAAGACAACACAGCTGTGCAAGAGAGCATAGAAACCCAGGTGTGTAGAAGTAGTCAAAGTCAAATGCAAGCAGAGGTATACAGAATTTTCTGTTATGTGGACAGTATTTAACTGAGGATGGTCTGGAGAATAGAGCAGGAAAAAAACAGAATAAATGGAGAAACTTAGGTTCAGGAGAGTTCAGTAAATCATAGGTGGTGTAGATACAAATTATACAGTATGACCATCAGCGCAAAGTTCTGACGGATACAGAAAGCTCTTTATTTACTAAGTACACGACTTAAATAAAGGTTTTAGGAAACACATCATCAAATGTTCACAGAAGCTGTTCAGATCTGTTTTGGCAGAAATTGTCTCTGTTGTCAGCGTCATGAGTACTTTCACACAGAAAGCAAATATTTTTTTTCGGGACAAGGCCAATACGTCTGAGCTTTCACACCACGAATAAAGGCATCAGCGAAACAGACGTCACGTGACAACAATGATGGTGTTTTGTATGGAAAAAGGACACAAAAAACTGAACTGAAGGACAAGGCATTGTCGCTAACTAGACCTGTGTTTCCCAAACTTAGGGTTGGGACCCTAAATGGGTTTGCGGAGCTGCTTTTGTTCCGTCACCAATTGGCCGATTAAAATACGTGACAATAATGTGATATGTGAATTAATTTTCCTTTCCTAAAGTGTTTAACAAGACAAAAAACGATGGGAATGATGCAACGAAAACAACATACAAAAAATGACAAAAAGAGACTTTTAGAGCCAGTGTTTTGACAGTGGGAGAGTCAGTAAAAACGCAGATCTACCGCAATTCATTACGTATTTTTTTTTAAGTTCAGGTCCCGAGGTCCATAGAGCTTTAAAGGTTTGGGAACCGCTGAACTAGACTATGAGGATAGCGAGGAGCTTGCGTAACGTTAACCTCATACGAATCCAATCCGGTCCGATGCGTGTGTTTTCACCTGGACACTGTCTGTGGATGAGGTTCGATGTTCAATGATCCCAGGTTTATTTAGGTGTTCATTACATGGAGAAAAAAGAAGAAAGAAATAAATCAGCAAACTAAAATACTTCACCCAGATGATGACGAGTTGCACTGCAGCTGCCGTTTTTGAGAAAAGGCAACTGATGGCCCCTTTTTGTTTGACTGTTACGCCTCTTTGTCTGGCAAGTGTGCACAGCAGTTTCAAATGCACACTCGTATGATAAATTTGCAGCCTCTAAACCCATTAGACGTCACCATCAAGGTTATTCTCTCAGACTTCAGAACTTGACCTTCATGCGTAAAAATCAGTAGAATGTGACTTTCAGGATTAACGTTTATGATGAAAACTTCACAGGGTATTAAATGCTTTATTTTCCCTATTTCTACATAAAAAAAAAAAATCAATGTCATATGAGGCACGGTGTAACCTTATTTATACCTGTATATCTGTACAGAATGTACATAGTGCACTGCATACGCACACACTAAAACTATTTATGCAAAAAAAAACCCCAACATTAGATATTTATAGGTGAAGTGAACTATTTGGGAATTCGCACAAAAACCCATTCAGTTACAGATATTATAAAATATTCTCCATTTACTTCATGTTTACTTGATCGTCAGTGATTGATTAAAGGTTTATTTACTTGATTTGAAGTATTAATGATGAAGTTGCTCCGTGATTTATCCACAGACATAAGAGGCATAGGTTATTCAGCAAGGCTAGGATAGGATCAGCTGATTGAACTTTAATTGGCTTTATTGAAGAATCAGTTTGCTTTTCATACAGGCTGGAAACTGGATGTGCCAAGGCTGTGAGTAATGGTTGAAATGATGTTTACAGAAGCAACACAGTACCCTTCTCTCAGAGGTGCTCAACCACTTTACATTACAAAAGAGAAAAATAGCGACAGGGAAAGCTAATTATTCACCTGATATTTACCATTCAGCCAGACAAACTAACGTAGCGGGTTGTTTTCGTAATTTTTGTTTCTGCATTTGATAAGATACGGGACGCAGAGACGACTTTTAATAAGGCACGAGCACCACGCTGCCTTCCTGCTCCCAGAGAATCAACATTCCACCAGAGAGGTGGAGAAAAATGCATACCAAAAGGGAAATCATTATTTCTGCCTTTCACAATGCGGAAAATGAGGGGCATAAGGTTTGCCTTTGGAAGCAGACTAAATGGAAAAGATTTAATTTTATTTCCCTTTTTTTTTTTTGCGACTTAAAGCTCAGCTCTCATATCAACTTATACTCCATGCATCAGAAAGATATGGTGGAGTAAGCATTCGCTGTGCTTTCACTTTGCATTTCAGAAGCAGAGACCCATTACTAACTATAACTCTGATTTTCATGCCATAAGACTAAAACCTCAAGCGTAACCTCAAGCACAATCCTATTGCTTTCTAAACAGCAAACAGCGCTTGTTTCCCTGTATCAGCTTTTAACTAAAGAAGAAAAAGCAAATAAATGCTAATTAATGGACCTTAAGGTTCATTCTGTTGCCGCACGAAAAGTTCCTTTCCTCCTGGCAGGAATATAATGTGCTTTGAATGTTAACTGTACGGGTGACACCGTTGAGCCCGACGCACATAAAGCTGGTCTATTAACGCTATTTTCGCTTCGTTATTTTCAGTAATCTTGGAATTGAATAATGATGGCTTTTCCATGTGTTTTGGCCCATGGCAGCTCTGTGGATTCATTTTAACAAAGCTTCCCCCGATGCTTTAATCCTCTTTTTTTTGAACTTGATTTTCGGTTAGATACTTCTCGATGGTCAGACGCGGTTAAGGCCTCATTTCAACCAAGTTGGCGCTCTGCGTGAGTCCTGAAGACATGGGCAATCAGCAGCAGTAATGGAATAGCTAATTACCCTGATTGTGTTCAGCTGTGCAGCTTCTAGTCCGTAATCAATATTCATGCAGCTGACCTCACTTTAATTATTGTTCTTCATGTTCCAGGTTTTCAAATTGTATGCCCAGTTAATCATGGAAAAATAATGACACAGTTAACTTTCTATATGTTGTGTTTGATAAATATTTGTTTCTTCACACTTTGCGGTCTAAATATAAATCATTTTCAATGAATGAAAGTTTAAAAATAAAACAAAAAAACAAACAAACAAAAAAAAAAACTTTTTGTACAAACATAACTATTCATACCCATGCTTCTTTTCAGACTGAATTATACCACAAGCGCAAAAGTTGATCTTGACTTCAACTGCACGTAAAGGTCAAAGCTGTGTTTGGATGCTTTTCAAATCGTCTGTCAGGTGTATTGTGCACATCCAAGCACATTTTACATTTAAATAATAAAGCCAAATAGTTTATTATAGATAGTCTTCAAGACCCCTTCACAGTTTACTATTATATAAATATATATATTATACATTTGTGAAAATACTCAATGATTCCGCTGCCTTTCAAACATTCATAATAAGACTTTCTTCACTGGTGATGGTGGCAGTGCTGATAGTAATAAATTATTAATTGTTTGCTGCAGATATTGCTCTCCATCACCGTTGAGAAAGGTCAAGTGCAAAACACGCTTTTATTTCTTTTCCTTCAGCAGGACAAAGCACAATAATAATGCAGCCACTGACCATGAATTTCAGTGTGGAAAAAGCAATCTACTTACATTCTGAATCTGCAGATAGAAACATACTGAAGTATACAGCACATAATGTCTCGTGGCAATGAAAGACTGAGCATTGCCAGGTGTAACTGCGCGTGTGCGGCATTTAAAGAAGACAAACGCAGCGACAAAAAAAAAAAAATACAGGTGCACAACATATTTGCATTGTTATTGCAGCCCTCAAAGAGGAACAAACGCGGGTGGCAGGTTTATTTTTAGAGGGCCGAAGGCAGAGGGATTTACTGCTGGAGGTCTCGTCCGCCAGCCACTCTATGGCCACTAACAGATGGCCGCTCTGTCAGACCTGGACCATGGGTTAACATTATTTGCATATCAAATCACTCTTTGAGCAGGAGCCTCTCAGCTTGCGTTCACCTGTTTCTCTCAGCCTTAAAGACCAGCTGGTATATTAAATGTGTATAACGTGTGTGCAAAATTGTGTTTTTCTCCCATTGTTAATTAAAAGATAAATGTACAGAAAACTCTGAGGTTCCTGCTTCAGGCAGTTTATACAGTATGAAGGGCAATGTCTTCCCCAGCCTATTTGTATGTTAACATCAGTAGTGTCTGTACGCAACAGCAAGGTCTTCATGCTCTTTTTTAAATGTTTTAGTGTGCGATTTGAGTTTGGGTCAATGTGGCAAAATAATGGCACCCCCCCCCCAAAAAAAAAAAGAAAAAAAGCTGTACTACACACGATTCATCTTTTCCCAGAGCATATTTTTCCAACATCTATGAAAATAAGAGGTTTAGCGGAACAATTATTTGTTCTGAGGAGTAAGTCTTACTTTTTTCCCAAAGAACTAGCTCTCAACATTACGACGCTCCTGTCAGCATTTCTTCAAAATCGTTTCACTTCGACAAAAAAAGGCCCCCGAATCCTTTGACTGCGGATAACTATGATGAAAGGTATGCTCATTCTGAGGACAGAAGTGCAATATATTCTTCACTTTTAAACTAACTTTACTTTTTTGTCATGGTTACGGACAATGAGGTTTGTAATGAACTCCCTTTACTTTGAGGTTTTGCAGGTGATTGAAAAGGATGCCACGTCTGACTTGGACTTCTCTTCAGGTTTTCCCTTCGCCGCCTCTCGCCACTGGTGTTCGGTGGGATAGAATCTGCTTATATAACACCCACTCACCTCTATAAATTAAAGTGGGGGAAATGTGATTTATCTTCTTCCTCATGTGGTTCCTTTCAGCTGACTCTCTGAAATAACAGCAAACATAAATAGGGGGTATAAAAAGGGGCTCTGAACGCTTGAGAGAGTGGATTACGCCATGAATCAGTTTATTAACGGTGGGCCACCGAGCAGTGTCGGCACGGGGGGAATTTATTCATTCATAAAGCAGTGTTTACAGCATTTATCTTCACCCTAGAGCAGGCCCCTAAAATGTAACAAAGCACCCTAAGACAAAGATATGGCATGATGGATCTAAGGCTTCCTGTGTCAAGGCCGCTAGCAGACTCTGAGGTATTCCTCTGCTGCTGCAGGGTAGGCAACAATAATATAATCTTCAGCACAATAGAGTGCAGCAGACAATGTTACAATTGTTTCTGCATGCCGATTGGATCTGGTTTACACGACATAATCCTCAGCTGAATTGATAAAGATGAAAATGAATGTCACTGTATTGCACTGTATGTTGTGCTGAAAACACAGTCAAAGAAAAAGAAAAAAAATCAATTTATTCTATTATCTTCCTCAAAAGAATGCACACAAAGACACACACACACATGCATACATGCCACATCTGAGCCGACGTGAGTTTAAGCTGGAGTTCGGACACAGTTTGTTCTGTCATTGGATGTTTTTTTTGTTGTTTTTTTTTTGGTTGGCAGGATATAAGGAAACTGCGCGATAACGTGGTTCAGTGACACGAAGGCGATGCGGCTCGCATAAACAAATAACCTCGCGTTCGCCATTGAAGCTGACACCAATTAATCTGAGGGAAGCTGGTGATATGAAGCCGCGAACGCACAGCACACGTAAACAAAAGCCTTTTTTTTTTATTATTCACTGTATTTTCACGCAACCCTAATTTCACGCTTATGTGTTTATCACGCACGTTCACATCACGATGACAATGAAAATGCGAGCAGTCGTTTTTGGATGTATTAACAATTTTTAAAAAGTCCGAAAGAAACTGACCCTTTGTGCATTATTTGAATTATTGCCTACAACATCTACACATCTTAAGCAACACATATATAATGTATTCCCTTAGACCAAGAGCAACAGAATGGCACAATCCAACTGGCTCCTCACAAAGTCCCATAAGTGTGCACCAAGCGGGCAGATAGATGGTAAAGGCGCTCTGAGATGAAATGTAGAGCAGATGGCACTCTGTGGGAGGTATAGGCCATCTCTGATATGGGCAGTCATGCTGGGTGAGACAAAGTCCATGGCTGATTGGTGTCAATCTGACCCACTGGTTGGTTGATTACTTGCATCACACACGGCAGGACACAGGGCCCAGTGTTTGTGTGGTAACAGCACGGAGAAACAATCATTATTACTGTGAATTGACTTCAGTCGTCATCAAGACACACTCTGCAGACTGAAATGACAAAGCTGCAATCTGCGGCACATAAGACCTAGCACAGAAGTAGGCAGTATGTGTCCGTGTTTGTGAATTGGTGAGTTACTCAAATGCTGAAAAAAAAGCTCAAGGCCAGTGATATAAATAAAAATCTGATCTGACATCCTTTCAATGTTTTCACAAGCCGGTTTGAAAGTGCGGCCATTTTTATGGTTATAAAGGTCCCTTCACAGTGTTGTACCATTAGATGTCATTTCAAAAGAATGTGACCCTGTAATACTTTTCTGTTCTCTAGATAAAAGTAATAGAATACGAATGCATTATGCCTAACAACATGTCAAGAGGACACTAAGTGTGGCCAATTTGCTGCTGCTATCCTGTATAAGCACTGAACTTGGTCCCTATGCTTACCAAATTACTGTCTGCAAAATGGTTGCTTTACACAAAATTGCCTTGTCTTTTGAGCTTGTGTCAGCTGTTTGCCGCAGGTCAACAACATTGGCGCGTTGTGTATAGAATGTTAAGATTTCAGAAATCTAAATTAGAGTCAACGCTATATTCGAGCCAGTTTGGATCAATATAATATGATGCTCTGCATAAGATTTCTTCAGCCATATTAACTAGTAAGTCAGACAATAAAATATGCATTTAAGAAAGAACAACGACTTCTTAAAGTCTTGCAATAAAAGCAGTGAGGTTTATAATGCTCCGATACCTTAATGACTCATTGTCAGGTGTGACCAAAGACATTATGATGATAAATATTGTCCTCCTTGCAGTGATCAAAAACAGTCATAATTATTCTTTTACATAAGGACTCAACCAGAGCGCTACATCTCAATGCTCATTAAATGTATAATAACTTCACACTGCCACTTCCAAGTTGCACATGTCTTTTCAGATTGCTCACTCATATCATGGCAGGTATTGAAGCCAAGTACACTTTCAGCATTGACTCATTCTACACCAGTAATCAGCCAAATGAGGTTTTCAGTTATTGAAGTAATAAAAATAATGTCTATTTAGGGGAGACTTCTTGTCAAGGACTAAACCAGACTTGTCAGATTTCTACAGTAGTTTTTGGAAAATAATCACTTGGTCAATTTGTGCTTTTAGACGGCACAATACAATTGTTTATAAGACAGACAAACACAGGCTTTTATATATACAGTATCTATTAATACTGTATATATAACTGTTTTTTTTACCTGCTACAAAAACAGCAAGCTACGAAACAGGGAACGTGTGAAGATTTAATAGTATCTCAGCGTATTTTAACTGAGGAATGCCTTTTGTATTAAACAAATGATATACACGTAAAAAATAAATAGATAAATCTTGCATTGTAGCAGTTGTTGTTGTTTTTTGTGCATGTGTTTTTCCTGCTGTTTCTGTACCGGCAAACAGCAAGGCCCCCCTTGGCTCCCGGCAGCTCATTTTTCCTCCTTCGTTACTGAAGCATGGAATATTGATGCATGTCAGAATCTACTGCATTTTGTCAATATGAGACAAGAAAATGAAATAAAAAAAATGAAACGAGAGCACACAGGAAATACATGGTGATATGGTGGTCAAATCTGTCAATTATCAACACCGTGAATAGCATGTCCTATATCCTATCTAAGCGCAAGGGTAAACAAACTACAGAGGCATTTTGATCACAGCAGGATGGTTTGAGCTTTCCCCGGGTCTGACGTTTACATTCACTGTGGCGCATGTGTGAAGGCAAAGCTGTGCTATTATCGTTAGGATGAGACTGCTTTTCTGCATGATGGCTAATAACTTCAAACCTTTTTGCTGTTACTGAGACCCATTCATCAAAGTCCCTGGCAGACATTTTCATTTCACTTCAGTTATGTACAAGACCATTAGCAGGCACGGTTTCATGTGTGCACCTGTACTTCATTCGTGATCACACATCCGCACGTCTGCATAATGATGTTTCTGGGGGTAAATATAGTATGGTGTTGGTAAAAAGGTGCTTGTTTATGTACATGTGTGTGTCTGTTGCCTGCCTCTGCCTCTGTCGGGGAGTTTATGAAAAACAGCTGGGGCTCAGACTAGCTGTTGATAGGAGTTGTGTGAGACAGCTGCATATGGCAGGAAATGGCACAAGCCAGCGGGTAGACAATGATCAGGCAAGGCAGCAGCGACACGGTGCCATACAGAACCAGGGGCGGCCTATGCATATTTCCTGTTCAGTGGGCATCACTGCAAAACATGGCATAAACAAGATTAGTGCCTAGGAAACTGGCTGTGTGTGGGTGCCTACACCTAGTCCCCATGCCCTGCAATATAATAAAAACCAGCAACGACTTAAAGCTGTCTCTCGCCAGTGTGATAATCCACATGCAAATTTCTCTGCATGACCAGGTGTGGTGCGAATTGTCCACATTGCTGTCTTCCATTCTCCTAAAAAGTTTTGGGATGACTGTGGAGCAGTTAGAAACAACAGATGTCAAGAAAAAACTGCAATAAACCAATCAATCGAGCAACAAGTGCGCTCAGTTTATCAGTTTTCTCTAGTTAAAAGTCCAAAAAGTCAAAGTCAGAAAAGAGTTTCAGGACCGATACAATACCGATTATTAGGGTTCAATGCGACCGGCAGTATAAATGACTGAATTGATATACATCTGCCGTGAAAATAAAAATCTTGGTATCAAGATTAATAAAAATGCTGTTGGTCTCTGTGGTGCTCGAGTCCCGCAGGGATTCTCGACTCAAGGCCAAAACTTGCACGTAATACAGCACCAGAGCTTTTTCAAGTGGTCTAGTGGCGGTGTATTGTGGGCCAACTGCTGTAGGTACGCAATAGTTAATAACATCAGTTGGAACCAAGGATTTTATTGGTCAGGCTGAAATCCACTGAACTCAAGGTCCGTCTGAATATCCCCCCAAAAACGAAAAAAAAATTGTTTTTGTTTTTGAAAATCTGTGCTTGGAGTGAAATGGCTTTTAAGCACCAGAGAAGCCCTTATTTGAGTATTCAGATAAACACACAACAGTGAGTCTCTTTCTTTTAAATGTATGAATGATCAAATCCTATTTTTGTTGCACTGAACTGATAATATAATTCTAGTAACAATAAAGACCGCCACATGAATATGGAGCTATAGAATGTTAATGCATTGAATGTCTATAGTACATTTTATAACTTATATGGTTATGCAGATATATATGCTGTTATCACGGTCCATAATTCTTTTATCACATTCTTATGTATGATAGAAGAGTAAAATATTATTCAAAATTGCTAACTTACTTAAGAATTTATATTTCACAGGCCTAAGCAGCATAAAATACTTGAAAATGCAGGGTTATATTGGTATTCTAAAGACTGTGAAGGCCAAAAAGCATGGACAAAGGCACCGGATAAGTGAGTATTCCCTCCTGCAGTGATGCTCTTGATTTGCCCATGGCCTCTGCTCCAGTTCAGCATAAGGCAGGCATTGCTTTCTGAATTCTGTCATCACTGTGAGGACGCACTTGACAATCATTGGTTACAATAACATCTAAAGATCATGGAAATATCAGGAATTACCTTGCCATTTTGTAAGTTTGTCCATTCAAAGAGATATAGGGCCATTTAAGATTCAAAAGGACACACAGTCAAGGCTTTATGTGTGTTGACTGCCAGTAGCTGAAAAGAAATATTATTTCATTTGGAGATTCTGTAGTAAGAATCAAACCTGTCAACATTAGGCAGTAGCTACTCCGTACCTCATCTTGTGCAGAAGAAGAAAGAAAGTACATCTATAGAGACATCCACTGAATAAAAGTGCTTCACTGAAAATATTGGATTAATTGGGTTTTGTTGCTTTATAAGGTACCATTTGCATTAGCTTGGAACTTTATCACATCCGCTTAATGCCTTACAGTGATTTAGTTTATGGTGATTATATTTATGCTTCTGCCAGAAAACATAAAATGCATCACTTCCTGTGCACCAGAGGATTTAGGACATCAAAGACTTTCCTGGGGGTCTTGGCAAGCTAGGTGAACAATTTTAAACTGTATTTGAATTCCTGTTATTGAACCTGTTCTTAGGCTATTTCTCAAGGCAAATACATAATGGTGCAGATGTTGCAAAGCAGATACCGTAGCCTGAGAATGGCAATATCCTCCTTTTTTGCAGGCCCCCATACACCAGATATACAGCTAGTGTTTGCCAAATGTAAAAGTAAAAATGCACGTGTGTTGGTTTCTCTTATTTGCTACAGCAGGAAAAAAAAAAAAAAAAGAAGCAAACCAGGACATAGTGATTCAGTAAATAGCTCTTGTTGTGGATGGCAGAAACCCATTTCCACACCACTTTTGTCCATGCCCCTGCTGCAGCCTTGAATATACAGTTCTAACGTAACGTGTTTTGCAAGCTAAGGCTCAGCTCAGCTAAGACTTCTGTACAAAAATGCTGCAGCAGTGGTCAATGCACTTGCATATATTAGTTGCTTAGCATTCATACATAAATCCCTAATCCGTTCTGAAAGACGTAGTGTTCACTACTTCTCTCCCCACAGTTATATTGTTGGCATGCTATAGTGTTACAACCTGATCTCAACCAAGGACCTTATTAACTACTTGAAGGGTCTTATGCTTGGGGTCTTTCCTCTAGAGACCTGATTAGGCTAATAAAGCATATCCACAGGCATGTACCGCAAGTTGATTTGGCCAATTAGGAAGGTGACAAACCCTGGACATATTCTTTATGCAGACACTCAGAATCTCATGTTATGATAATGACACATGGGAGGAAGTGGGAAACTGGACTTAAAAAACATAGGAGAAGCCAGTTATCGGCGCGTCGCCTGAGCATCTATGGATGGAGCTTCCAACACTTCTTCAAAGGTAATTCTGCAGCGACTCAATGCAAATGATTTGTTTGAAATGTTTTTTAATTCATCCTTTCTTACCAAAACCCTCCAAACAAGCAGTTCAATAATCTAGGGCTGTCCCAAATACCATTTTTGGGGGCTTCAAAGCTTCAGTGAGAATTACCTGCCTGTTCGAAGCTTCGACGGGGAGAACAGCTACAAAAATAAGAAATAATCACGTCAAATAAATTACAGCCATAGCTCATATAAAAAAAACAAATTTGCTCATATGTAAGCCTACAAACAAATGAATAAATAGACTGTAGCCTGTGCCACATATGAAATAAAAGGCCGGGCCTTGTTGAGAGCAGTAACTCACAAAATAAATTGGCTTCTCTATACAAAAGAAAATGTGCAGTAGTCACCTCAAATAAATTACAGTCATAGTCCCGAAAAAAAAAAAAAATCAAGGCTAGAAATTTGTCCAGCCTTCCTGTAACTTCAACATGGGTCTGCTACTGCTAAATCCACTTAGGTTTAGTGACAGGAAAAGCAGGACATTTTTCTTTCCTCACATAAAGTATTAGTCATGACTTGTTTTCTGTTTCTGTGTAACAGGTCCAGTGTTTTTTTTGTTTGTTTTTTTTTTGAGGGGCCGGTGGTTGAAAAATCAGTTTTCAGTCCACGCACCTCCAATAAACAGACGGTTGATTTGTCCGTACGTCTTGCTACCGTAGTTGTAACTTGAAAGCCTGTCACGTGGTAACGTTAGATGAGAGCTGTGACCCAAAACATTATCACTAAGACTAAAACATCCTTGTCTGAGAAAAACTGGTAATAATTAATGTTGTTGCATAATGGATTGGATTATCATTTCCTATTTCCTATGCTATTTTTTTGTGGCAATGCATATATATATATATATATATATATATATATATGTCTATAAAAATAACAACAAGAAGAAAGAATTCAAATACTGGTTTGGACTATGAGAATTAACAGCAGAAGCTTCAAAGCTTCGAGGCGTTTGGGTCAGAAATCATATAAACATACCTTGCAGGCTTGGTATAAAGGTCGTTATATCGGGAAAACAGTAATTGCTGGTTAGTGGTAGGTCCACAGCAGTAGGTTTTAATTAGTTCTTGTGACTTTTGAGCAGTGATTCATAATTCAGTGCCAGCGACAACTGATCTCCAAACTGGGTTGATACTGTCACCGCATGCGTCGAATAAACATGATTTACTAGAAAATATTTTTAATGCACTGCGATGAAGTATTTTATGAAAATTAATTTGATGTAAGCAAAAATAAATTGAGTCATAAGTTGTGGATTGTGTCTATGTGTGTGTGTGTGTGTGTGTGTGTGTGTGTGTGTGTGTGCGCAGCACTTTTTTTTTAACCTCGGTTGAAGGTGACATAAATCACTTTCTTAGTGAGAACTCACATTCCACCTTGAGAGCACCTAGTCCCATTTTTATCAGTATTAATGGTTGTTCCCTTACTTAGCCAAAGCTATTTCACACTTGGTTAAGTAAGGTATGAGAACGTCTCCTTGGCTGTATACTTAGCTGGGCCTTCCTAAATATTTTTTGATCTCTAATCACTAAGCAAAAACTGTCATGTGCACTAACACACTACGAAAGCTCACAAAACTAATTCATTTTGGTTTCCATATTGAGCATTTCTCAGGCACCATGAGGCCTGTGGTGAGGTACTTGAAGAATCCTAATTGGTAAATGTTCAATAATGTTCGAGCAGCTTTTCCTCCGTTATGTGCTGGACACAGTTTCGCACACACATGCAAAACCCACACATATGCACAAAAAATATTCCGAAAAAATACAGAAATTGTGAAGTGCAGCAAGTCGCTTATATTTTCCAAATCAGCTACTAAGCACGTGCACCTGATTTGGATTCAATAGGAGACCAACTGAATAAGCTTTAAAAGTTTTTCTTTTACAAAAATTCCCAAAGTTCTTTTCTATCAAAGACGTGTCTCAAACACCAGTGAGGCTTACAATGATGAAGCAAGGGCATAGGACCTATGGATTGGACCGTTAATAAAACACTTTTGAAAGAGTCAGTTCACAGAGACTTGAACCAGATTTCACAGCAAAGCCTTAAATTTATACTTTCCAGGGCTGAAGCTTCGCTGGCTAGCTATTGTTAAACTTCCACAAAGCTAGTCTTCATCCCTCACCCCATGTGGCCTTAACATCAGCACCATCTCTGCCTGCCCTGTCTGTACGTCCACATACTCTGGGAATGTGGGTCAATATTCACATTACTTCCTGTCTTTCCCTTTAACCTCTGAAAGTCTTATCCTCTTCACCCACCTGGCTCATTCACATTCTCCCATTTCCACAGATAGAAAAGCGCAGGCATGCAGTATGCACATACTTGTACACATGAAGGCAGGCTCGGTTCCAGGTGGAAGGCATCTGCTATTCAATTCCCATTATAAATGGAACATTTAGTTTGCCGGCTGGGTCATATCCTTGGTTAGGTAAAACTAGCAGGGGCAGAATGTGCATATAGTGCACTTATTATCTAAAGTAAGGCCAGGAACTTGCCCTGCTTCTAAAAGCAATCTGAATTTCAGAGGTGAAAAGTGAAAAAGGGCTTAGATATTTAATATCAGACTTGTATGAAACTTTTGGAGGCAGTAACCTAAATAATACAATAAAAAAATAATACCTCCCTGCTTGATATCAGAAATGTAACAATAGCATAAAAATTCTGACTCTTGTGGAAACTTCTTCAGAGGTTATTTGCAGTGCTTTTATTTTACTTACAGTATTTAACCAGGCTGTCAGCATCACCAAGACACTGTATTATGAAGGTCTTATTCAGCCGGATAACCATTATAGCATCCTATGGGTTTTTTTTTCTGCAAAACGTACAAACCTAACAGCCTAAAGGATATATCTTACTGGATGTTTTATAATACTCTTTAAAACTAACAGCACATAAAACAGGGTTTGGCGGTGTGGTCATTGCTGTGAAAATTGCCATAAAAAAAAAAGGAAAATCAATTTCACTTTCATTTTTTGGACTATTTGATAAATTCAGGTTGCATCATGGGTCCAGGACGCAGCATTATTCTAGGGAAAAACAGAGAGAGAACAAGGGTCTGCGGGTAATTACAAAAGCAAACACACTTGGTGGCCATTTAGGCCCAAAGTATTTCTAATTTCACAGATGTGATCAACCTTGTCGGGAGTCTTTCCCTCTCCCTGTATGTGGTGAACAGCTCGGCTCCTTCTGGATGTCAATGACAGTGATGATGAAGTGTTAAACAGGTTTCTGCTCAGCACTTTGTCACTCTGCTGTCTGGATGATATGGAGACTCTCTTAGGCAGGAGTACGGAGCTTCCAACATACCACTGGACCATGAAACTGCCAAATTTGCCCTCAAAGCTGCTGGTATACCCTTGAGAAAACACTCCTGCCTAAGTAATTTTAGGATATAAAACTTGACTTCGTTAAAGGTAGACGGGGACTTAATACATGCTGCATTTGACAGAAATAACAGCTTTTTAACATGAATATTGGATGTTGTGGCCTTTGTGAGCATTAAACACTATGTTGACTTTGTCGAACCCAACTGTTCTTTGGCCATGAAGGTCAATTGAAAACACTTAGCGGAACTGTTAGGTTCTCCTCATCGTTAGCAGAGGGCCTGCTAACATTACCTTTAAGTGTGACTGCAGGTGTAATCTGTCAAATGGGCCCCTCACAGTGAATCATTGGCTGAGCACTCTGATTCAGCTCAGACTCTGAAAAAGCCAGTGATTAAATGGGAAGTGTGACATAACTCTTGTTTAATGGTAGAAAAACAGCAGCCAGTGTGTTGGCATCAAGCCTGGCCCACGGAACATAAATTCTATTTCCCCACAGATGCTGCTTGTAAAAGGTCAGCATGACTTTGAATCATTTTACTGTTAAAAATTAAAAGGCAAAGGAGGCTAATCCGTTGTATTCATTTGTTTGCATAGCCCCTTATGTAGCATTTGTCAAAACCAGCCTGAGGTTGTCATCAAAGCCAGACAATATAACACACCAAAAATCAATACAGTTGATCTTCAGGGAAGTGTCATTCTTTATCTTTGTGCAGCCTTGCACATCTCTGCGCACCGGCTCCTCACATGCAAATCAGCTGGACGAAATGATCAATTGAATGCATTAGGGAGCTGGCTTCTCATAAACTTGACCCAGGGGCAAAATAAATGTTTCTTACAGAAACATGAGTTTGAAAATACTACACCGAGGGGACACAGCCAGGGTAATCATACTGAACTAGCCAACACACACACACACACACAGACACATACATACACACACACTGTATCTGGCTATTCATAATTCCCATGTTTCATTGTT
>JAPQRN010000014.1:12202683-12226346 GCA_037367275.1 Coranthus polyacanthus | reverse complement strand
GAGTTTGAAAATACTACACCGAGGGGACACAGCCAGGGTAATCATACTGAACTAGCCAACACACACACACACACACACACACACAGACACATACATACACACACACTGTATCTGGCTATTCATAATTCCCATGTTTCATTGTTACTAGTACAGCAAATAAGACAGCAAAGAAGATTCTGAGGTACATTAGGAGAGCTGCACCGAAAGCAGAAACAATGATTTCAAGCTACGCCAGCATCTCTAACACGACAGTCTCACTGCACCTTGATAAATATAACCGATTGTCAGTCGCATTTGTAATACCACAGAGTCAAAGTGACTTCACCGTCGGCGTGACAACCAAGCCTCTGTGAAAAAGCAGAGCAAAGCATATGACATAAAATCGACATTGCCTAGGGTCCTACTCAGCACAACCGAAAAGGGACAACAACTTGGTGACTTATTGGGAATGATCGACTTTTCCCTTAGAGGATGCAATGAATAATTCTCTTTTACCAGGAGAGAAAAAAAACTCCCCCCGGGGTATTGAACCAAATCGTCTTTTCTCTCTTCATTAGAAAAAAAAAAAAAGTCTACAAAGTCTTATCAGCATTCTGCATTCTCTGCCATTGGAGCTCAGATAATTGATTATGTTTAGGAGGTTCACCATTGGATATGCTGCGCCTTAGTAGTGGGAAGAGATATAGCAGTAAATTAAGTTTACCTTCCCAGGGCACAGTCAGACAGAGATTCACTGACCTCAAAGGACACAGTGAAATTGAAATTACATTACAGAAAAAAAGTTTCATTCAGATGTATTATCCCAATTGGTTACACTGCATACCCATATTTCCTTTTTTTAAATGACAGAATCATGAAGCGAGTTTTCATGCATCTGTGATTACAAGCTACATGTTATTGGCTCAATTGATATTTGTGTAGTGAGGTTACTGTTTCAGTGACGTCTCTGCAAATAAAAAGCATGTTTGCTTGTTATTCTGCGAGAATGTTTGCGCCGATTCCCCCTTTCTATTCGACTCACATTTACAACAAGAAGCAATTAAAGTTGTAAAACGGGCAGCTCGGATATCGCTGTCTGAACTGCAGCCATGTCAGATTGTGCAAACGTACGAATTAGCAGGTGGGTTTTCATTCAGCTCCAATTCATCGGCCAAATGTGCTGCTAAATTTATCTTCATTTGTTTATATTTAACTGATCCATGGTCCGCAGACGTGTTTTCTGTTTTCTATCAGTCTCAAGTAGAGGCATCCCCCCCCTTAAAACTGCCCTCTTCAAGCAGCTGGATTTTCTCTGAGGTTGTGCCTCACAAAATCATTAACTGTCTTTACTTTTGCCTATTTTTGCAGGAGTACTTTGTAGCTCTCTTCAGAGTGTCAAACTCCGTGCCTCTGTATGTGAGGCGATGACACAAAATCCAGCTATTTTCACTTGAACACCACCACCAACACAAAAAAAAAAAAATGTCTGTGTTTCAAGTGAAACTCCAGCTGGCAGGATGTAATTTCACTTAAGGCCAAAACAAAACTAGATCTGGTTAAGTGGCGCAGCTCAAATCGTATTAATCACTTTATTTTTGGCCAGAGATGATTTCACACTTCGTGAGCAACATCATTTTGTGCCGTGACTAAGGCACTTCGGATACATTTGGTCAAAATCACAAAGAAGGTTGTTTGGAAAACATCGACATCATGTTGGTATTATTGTTTTAATCTTGATTTTTTTTTTTTTTTTTTTTTTTTTTTTAAAGAATGGTCATTCATCTTAACTCCAACAAATTAGTCCATTTCAACCAAAACCAAATGCACACGTTTTTTTTTTTTTTTGGCGCGTAATCTTACGAAAGCTACTGTAAGCGTAGTGCAGTATTTGTTTTTCTTGCTTCTACCACATGTACCTATAAACCTGAAACATAGCAAAACACTCACGAAAACAACAAAATTGCCCACTCTCTTTGATTACTGCAGAAAATGGGCAAACATCGCTGGGTACGAAATGTTTTATGACATCTGAAAAAATAAAGTGGTTCAATTTAATGGCCTTTCTAGTTAGCAGAGAATTCTCTAGGTCTATAAGAAAAGAAAAAAAAAAAAAGTACAAACATTTTTACAGAAGCTTCTTTTTTTTACAGTTGCATATGTCCCTCTCTGAATTTCTTCTTTTATCACAGTCCACAGAGGGACCTTGGGAGATGAAGGGGTTATTAAGGAAATAAATAATAGGCTGCACAGACACTTAGCTTGATCAAGACCAAACATTAAATAATTACTGTAATTCACTTAGGCTTCTTTTAAGCTGTGTAACGATTTTCCCTGTTTCCCTCCTGCATAAAATTGATCTGATGAGCAGGACTAAACAAATGACCTCTAAATTAATTGAGATTCGCTCCACCCCAAAGTAGTGCATCTATCTGTATAGGAATTGTAGAAAAGCTTTTAAAGAAGACAAGATAGGGACATAGGGAAATTAAAAGAAAAAAAAAAAAGAAGAAGATTCTGAATAGGCTACTACTCGCTTTGCATCAGCCGCCATCACAGTGGAAATGGTGTAACAGAATCGAAGGTGACTCGTACACTGAAAGAACCGAAGCCACCAAGTAAATTGGAATATCACCTTGTCCTGCTCCTCAAAGTAAAGACAGAAAGAGAAAAGGGAAAGAGCATGTTCGTGTGAGCACATTTGTCTCCCGAGCCTGTGTGTGACTGCATCAGTTTTGAGGTCAGTGAGCTGTAAAATAGACCGCATGTGGGAGCGGGAAGAAAGAAATAAAAGAAAAGGAAAACACATGAAGTCGCAAAAAAGCTAAGGTGGACATCACAAGACATGACACAAAGTTAATCTCGACAGCCGGGGCCAAGAAAGTTTAAGGGACAAATCCTCTTAGAATCACATCACATTATCTTTCTCATGTTGCTGACGATCACCATCCATCTTCCTGGTGTCCAGGGGCAGAAGCGAAGCCATGAAGTGCACAGTAATCACAGTGGTACTCTGTACCGTTCTACCCATCTCTTACTCCTGGTCGTGGATCAAAGAACCTGTGCTCCCTTTGAAGTGGAAGGGCGGCCCGTTCAGGGAGGAAGGTACGCTTCTTTCCATAGGCTAATGAATCAAATTCTTCTTCTAATCATCTCTCTGTATGAAGGGAAATTTCAAAACATCATTGGTCCTCTGGCTTTCTTTTTGCATCAATGACAGCAAATGTGGGAACGGAGATACTGCAGGTGTTTGACTTTAGTCCATAAAAGCTGCAGCGCACTCCATTATATTAATGCAGAGGAGGAAGAAAACCCACAGATGACATTAACCCTAAACCGAGGGTGATGTGCGTGACTAATGGAGAGCAACACTGACATGCACTCTTCATCAAACCAAAACTGAAATGAAATTTCATGCAGTCTTTCACTTACAAGATAACTTCACATAATGATAGGACTGGCTTTTGTGGGCGCAGATGCTACACATGCTAATAGAGCAATTAGAAAGATAATTTACAGATGAGTCTGACTAATACAGTAAATATACCGTTATTAAAGGTAATTACGGTGTGAAAGGACTGTTGATCATCCTTCTCTCACAGGATGAGAAGTCTTTCTTTAAGATGATGTACTCTCTGTGTAATTAGCAAAATGGTCAAGAAGTTACCACACATTCAACAAGCTGAAAATGTTCAGATATTCAGCATTTTTTACTACAGTAATAAAACATCTCATCCTAAAGAATGCTTCCGTCTTGTGATTTTCAATATCATCAGTCACTTGCTACTTAATCTAACTTTACTTATCATAAAGACAGACTAAATTACTCATTTCAATTTTTTATTTTTTTTTGCTTCATCTCTAATTATGAAAACCTTTTAATTTCTATCTACAGCTTTGGAAATAATTAGCAAACCACCTGTGACTTTTATGTTCAACATGACCTTTTGATATTCTGTTCATAGAATATTAATTGTTTCTAATTGTTACTTGTTACTGAGAAAATTGGATTTCTGTTGTCATTCATTTAAAACAAGTTTATTTCTTCATTCAATTTGTACAGCAAACATTTCATGCGTCTTTTGCCAGATTTGCGCCTCACATTTGCACAGAAGAAAACCTTTACACGTCATGGCCACATAATTCCACTGCACACCCCAGTTTCCCAATCTTTAAAGTGAAACCCGGCTTCGGTTATTTTTTTCCCTTTGTACCTGCTCTCATAAAACAACCAAGATGTCGCCTTCCTCCCACTCACTGCTGTCTGTAGGTTGACCTCGAGCTGAACATCCTTGTGGTTACTCGGATGTGAAAAGAAAATGTACCCTGTTCTTAAATTTTTCACAGATATGCGTGATTCTTGAGGGTCATACTTTCAAGTTGGGCAATCATTCAAATTGATCCAGAAAAAAAAAAAACCACACATTCCTCCTTAAACAACAGTAAATACTGCACTAGACGTCTCGCAATCAAAACAACAGCAGACGATGCCAACTGCTGCACATTACAGATTCACTACTTACATAAACTGAACATATACGCTGCATGACTGAACTTAGAGACTCAGAGCATTTCACTACCGTTTTATTTACATTACGTTTAGTGATTTAAGTCATTTCATTCTAGTGACATAGCCACAAGTAAATGTTAATGGCAGCTTAATAAAGCGGATGTAACACCCCTGACAGGCAAGTAAATGAAACAGACCTTTACAGTTAAATTATGGATTTCTCGTCATATAAACATATTTGGAAATGTTTGATATTAACGTCCGTGAGTCAAGAAGATGTGCAACACAGGCCTAACCATGTATGGATATTTTAATCTGTAAATGCTACATATTTACAGAGACAGATTTGTGGCAAGACGAGCTGAAAACTTGTAAGTTCTGGTCTGAAATGTTCTGAAACTCGGGAAGGCGTATCGTTTCTGTGCTTCCTTTTTTTACTGCAGGCTTTTTTACTTTTTTTTGTAGCTGGATACACTTTGTAGCATCTTGAAATATGAATGAGGATAGTGATAGTGAGTTACTCACTTCAGCTGCCTATCTGGTATTGGAGGAAACAGCAAAATGATTAAAACAGCGAAAACAACGATTTTGATAAGCTGAACCGCTGCGATGCCATCGGTCGGCTTGAATCGAGCTGAGATGGATCTGTTCTCTCCGCTGTGACCTTTACCTGGAATATTCTAAAACAGTTTGGTCTTGTTGTAAATCTTTGGTTTGAATAGGGCTTTAAAAACTGGAGACTTGTTACCAAGCAGCTCCCTTCTTTTCAACAGCACATCTAGCTTCCATTGAGCAGAATATTGTTCAATAAAAATCTTGGCAATCACAGTAACATCATTGTCAGTCCTCAACTGACTTAAGACCTCTTGGCCAACAATACAAATCTGATATAATAAATTTGCCTCCTCATGCTTCCCTATCAAAACGTGTTTTATTAGCTTGTCACTAAAGGCACAATGTTTTTCCAGTCAGTCATCCATCAATCCACAACACATGGGATGTTGGCCTACACCCCCTAAATGTCCCAAGGCCGCAAGTGGTCTGCCAATCCTGACATATCATTGTCAGTGTAAATCTAATTTCTGCTTGTGTAGATAAAGTTTGACCTCTAGTATAGTTTGGCTGACTTACTTTGATTCATGACCCAGCAGCGCAGACCACAGGTGAGAGCAACCGCTGCCAGACGCCCCTGAACAGACTATCATTCCTGAAATACAGTATCCTCCTTCCTCTTCTTCATACTTCTCTGCTCTCTCCACCTTTCCAACTCAGGTTTTTTTTAGATCTATGTTTCATGAGGGATGACCTGATCTGCGGGGGTCTCATCATGGCATCTGTGGTCTGGAATATAATGATAAACAATAAGGGGAAACTTATGGACAGAGACCTGCTTTTTTATGACTACACTCTTAGACAGAAATATATAGCTTGCCCATGGAGACGGCAGCCTGACTTGGCAGCTTTACAGAGGCCACAGCTATACGTGCTTCTTCTGTGATGTGTTTGGACAATAATGCAGTATTTGTGGCCTTAGATATGGCCTTATGAGAGGATATGGCAGACAGATTTTATAAACTTTCCTCTGTCTGCTGGGCAAATGTAACTGTAATTCATATCAGAAAAGAAGGTCACTCTGTGCTGACACGAGACAGCTTGGTGAAGAAACAGTACATCTTGCAAATGTTCTACGGGCTGTCATATATTGTCAGTTTATGGCTTGACTACTGCTCAGTCACTTTGTTTCAATTTTTTTTGAAAAAGACACTGAGTTTTTCTTTTTTTTTTTTTTACATAAGTCACAAGCAAAAATGCATCTCTTAATCTTATCTTTTAAGCCAGATGGCTAAAGAACAACTAAGAAGCAGTCTCTTATAACAACATTTTAAAAACATTGTAGACCATGCATTTTAAAAGCTGCAGACCCATTCATCCCTGTGGTGCAAATCAGTTCTGTTTGGCTGATGTGCAGGGGATCTGCATGGGCTGTTTGGTTATGGTTGTGTTAGACCTAGGATTGTGCTGTACTTATCCCCATTTGATAGGATTAGCTCCAGCACCAGAAGTTGCACAGCAAATTTTGTTAACATCACATATGGCCCAGAAATGCATTCCATCCAGCTGAATTTCCACTGGTGATATGTAATTAGGCTCTGTAATTGTAAGAAAAACTAAGATAAGAGGTCAAGGATAGACTATAAGAGGATTAAAAAGGTGCAGAAAATGACTTTCATTTTAAACGGCCTTTTTTAGCTTCTGAGTCGCGACCAAGGAAAACATGCCATCACGCACATAATGTGACACACATTTCTTAAAATAAGTAGGTTTAGAAGAAAGCGAACTAACCCCCCAGTTGTGCTTTCTAAAATAAACAGAGCGACTGAGCCAGCACAGATGGACAGAGTGTGTCATTCTAAATTAGCCTTTAGACTGCTGACTGACAGTAGATTTTGGCGTCCACCTGCATCAACTCAATTGGCGTCAGTGGCAGGTAGACAGAAAGGTGGTTAAGAAGACAGGTTCAGTCTCATCCGGCGCGATGAATTCAGACATTTCTGCGGGGATTGATCTTTCTATTCGCCGCAAAATTCCAATCCTATTGTTTCATCAAACGGTAACACAACCATCATCTGCAGTGATGGTCATTTGTAAGACATACGGTTACTTGAATAAATGCTGCCACACACCGCATCCACTGCGAAAGCAATAAAAGGAAACGGCGAAAAGAAGGAAGGAAACAGAACGGCGGTTGGTCTTCAAATGCAGCTCCAGTCATGTAAGAAGGATTCACCCTTGATACGCCAGTGGATTTTATTGGCAGCACAAGCATTTCTTTATGACTTCCTTCCATTTGCAGCTGAAACCAGGGACATGTTATATTGAGACCCAGATTGCTTAACATCTGTGTTCTTGGCCTTGCGTCGTCTGAAAATTGTTACTTTTGTCTGGGGGATACAGAAGGTGATGAGGCGAGAGGAGGCACAGAATGCAAGCTTCCCTTTGGATTAGGATTTCGACAACGTTGGTACTTTGCGAAATAGGGCTAATGGTTGCCATGTATAAGAGGTAATTAAATCACCAAAAACTATGACGTAGCAACGACTGACATTTTGGCATCACCTGCTTTTTAGGATCTAACACATCATCTTGACTCGAAAACAGTATAAAAGACATAGTATGCCATTTCTGCTGCTGTGGGTCTCTCAATCAAAAGATATAGTAATATCTATAGTAAAGTAATTGTAGATGATGTAGTAGTAAATGGCATAGTAGCGTGGGATCATGGGAGTTATTTTCACCATCATTGCTGATGAAAATCTGAAGTGACTCAGGCATAAATCATGTTTGCAGAGGAGGTTCTTATTCACATTACGTTAAGTGATGTATATTCACCTCATGTAATTTCTCTCTCATTGTAACGGCTGCAAATAGCATTAATTATTATCGTCAGTAAAGGCGATATGAAACCACAGACAGGCAGCCAACCAATACACTCGATTTCTCTGGATTTGAACATTGTTAGAAACATCGGATTTATTGCAAATACACAGGTCAACAAAAATTGAGTGGTTTTCGTATATTTTAATGGAGAAATGCTACATGTTAGATTTAAAGCATCCTTGCTTGTAGTTAATTCTTAGAATCAAGGACATACCAGCTGTAAAAGATACAAAACACTAAAATATGCTTTAAAAAAAAATTTTTACTTAGAACTTAATGGTTCTTCTCCAGACCAGCCTGTACACTAATACCTCTAAACATTTGCGAAACATGAAAATAATATATTTCACCCACAAACACCGAAATTCTACGGGCGACATTACATATGTAATACACTCAAGAAAGCAAACACGTTTCTCAATTACCGAAATGCTTTTACATTTAATGAAAGACTAAAATACCTCAATAGAGGCACTGGCATTTTACACAAGATAAAAAATAATAAATGGCTGCACACAAAAAGTGTTCTTTTAGAGCCTCTTTTTAATGGAAGACCAGATAGAGAATGGTACAGTCACCCTGTGGGACACGAGATGTCTTTTGGCATTTGACTGCTGAGTAATAAAGCTTTACGCCAACAGGCTTTATTAAGGCAGAACTTAGGCTGAGATTTCAGCTTTGGGCACATATACTATTGCGGCAGATTGCAATGAATCACCCCCTCAAATCTCTCTCCCTCTCCCCCTCCAGTCTTGTTTTTTCGCAACAACACGTCTGCCAAGGCATCAACCCACCCATGCTTCTGTACCTTTCTTCTCTTCCGACATAAATTGGCTAAAAAAAAAAACCAAACAAAAAAAAAAACCCAAACTACTTCATGGATGTTACTTCTGAGCCCTCACATGCACTCACAGAAACACCATGCACCCTAAATTCGTACTCTAATCCTATTTGGCTCTGTCATTTTGGGGACCTGTGGCGGGGTAAGGAAAGCAGTAAGCTGCTCTTGTCTTAAGGGCAGCATGTGGAGAGTAAGACACATTAATCACAAGGGCACAAGGAAGGCGCGGGAGAGAAAGGATTGGAGTGTGAGGTGGGTGGTTGAAAGGTTGTTCTGCCAGAAATTACCATCAGTTTGTCACTGCTGTTGTCTAACACGCTGGAGGCACCTGCAGACCAAGTTGGCATTGCATTACTATTTGTCCACACAGCATCAGGTTGAGGGTAACTAATCACAGCAACGAAGCTCTGTTAAATAAATACATGCAAATGATAGTTGGTATGCAAATACTCCCACAAGATATATCCATGTTGATGCAAAGCAAATGTTTTCTGTCTGCTCATTGTCTAGTGGATTGAGAGTCATGATATCAAGCGCTAGCAAACATACATTTTGTACTATATTTGCAATGCTGAAAAGATCCTGAGAGACCAAGGCAATATTACAGTACATTGAGCATGTTAGGAGTATTCCCTACTGATTTGACCAAGTAATAGTGAGGATTGTAAAGAGCAAAGCTGGATGTGGAAAACCATTCTGTTTAGACAAATCGTCTAGAGAGACAGTGCACATAAACAGAGATAGATATGCAGTCTGAATCAGTGTTTCCTACTTTTTTTTGGGGGAGGACGCTCTTCTTATAAATGACAACCCAGCAGTTCAATCAGTCAACCTTTCCTCTGAGTTGTAAGGAAAGCATATTTGTATATAAATTCTAAGAAATACATTTGATAAATCACAACTAGTGCTGGGCGGTGAAGCAGTTAATTTCCTATAGGGTATGAATTTTTCATATACCGTCATTATAGCGTAGCTGAACAACAGCTGTAACACAATAGGCAACAAATTATGTTTGGCTGCGAGACGTGGTATGGAGCGCTGTGCAGACGCTTGAACTGTGTGTAGCTTACTTCCTGACAGCTAAAACTTTATCTCGCAGCAATTAATTACGCTTGATTTACTGTTTCTGCGACATTAAAAAACAGTATGAGTCGTATGGGTTCAGAGAGATTATTAAAACACTGGATTCGAGATGTGTCTTATGCCAGTTTATATGTCAGTTGTAGTGTAGAACTACCTTAAGATATATTGTCGCATGAGGAGGGTTGTACCTGTCAGCTGAATCAGATTTGACTGTTATAAAAGCTGTAAATGGTGCATGCAGCCCACACGGCTCTGCTCACAAAGCTGGCTATCCCTGGCCAATTAACTAACTTAAGATCTGCGGAGCGCCGGTATCGTTAGGTCTAGGAGGGTTAATGACTTAGGTGTGAGTCGGCCACAGGACACCTGTGTCCCAGCGTAGCGCTGACAGCGAGCGCATTCAGAACTGACCTCTACACCGGGTGAGTGGAAAAAATAATTTGTTAGGAGTTCGGCGTCTCTCGTGAGTTAACCACCGGCGCAAGTTGTAACATGATATGTGATATGATTCTCTTTATCGATCATTCTCTTTTGATCATTCTCTGGAATAAGCACAAGTAAATAAGCGAGAAAGTCTGTTCAGAAAATAAGACTCACTACTTACATGTAGGTCCTTCACACACACACACACGTCAGGGGTTTTCAACTTTTCACCTTTCACCAAAATACTGTCATGCACATTTTTGGCCACACTGCCCAGCACTAATCTCATCTTTGTTTTATGGATGTGTTCCTGAAAAACATACATGTTAAATCAATTCTAAATGACACAGAACAAATGCATTTCGGTGGAGGGTCTTATATTTTTCCTTTCCTGCTTCTTGTTGAAGGTTTTTTGAAAGGCTTGAAATGCAAATTTGGCAACCAAAAGAAAATCTCCTGTGACCCCCCCCTTATGGTTTTGAGCAGTATACCGATGCGAGTTTTGTCTTTTCAACCGTCCATGACGAAGCAGAAACACAAAGTGAAATGTGGCACCAGGGACAACTCAAAGAGCAACCATCTAATGTGATAACATAACTAGCTAATTACACCACGCCCATGCCCTCCAATACAAGTCAAACAACTGATTTGTTTTGTGAAAAGCAAACTGTTTTCACCACTGGAGTTTGACAAGGCTGAGTTCACGCTCTTCACCAACACCAGAAGTGACTAGTCCATTCCTCCTGGAAGTATTTAGACGTACCTTGACGGAAACAAATGCGTAATATAACACTAAAGCTGCAAAGGTTACAGAGAGGAGGAGAAAGCTGATGTGAGCCTGAGCCTCAACGCTCTGATGCTTTGTGTTAGAACGGCAGTACGACCAGAACAAACACAATCTGAAGTTTTCAAAAAAATATATTGGTAGCCAAGGCATTAAAAATGTGTGCGTGAAATGTGTGAAATGTGCAATATATAAAGTAGACTGAACAGTAATAACTCGATGCTCTGTTGAGTGTATTTAGTTTTCTTTTAAGTCAAATTAGATTTAAAAATGACAACACATGTTTGGTATTGTGACAACACTAATCACGACACAGTCATTTGGAATGGATGGTCTAGTTAGTGGATATACACTGTAGATAGACAGATATAAAGACAAATGTGGAACACCATTAACAAGTTAGGATGTCTGTGTCATCGGCAGCTCAGTTGACTCATTTGGCACAATGACGCATCCATCTTTAGCCAGCAGTGATTTAATAATAAAAATGCTGATTCCCTACAGAGGACTTGATATAAATCTGAGATCAAACCTTCTGTTTAAACTCAGCAATCATTTGGACTTGATCTGATGATAATACAATGGCTCCAGTTTGTCCAGCCTGAGGAACCGTAAAAATCACTCCAGAGGCACTGGAAAAATAATCCTTCTACCTCCACCGATCCCTCCAGGGTGAGTGTGTTTGAGTAAAATGACCCTTCGCCCCTCCTCACCCTGCACATCCTTGGGTGAAACAGGAAAAAAAAAGAAACAGAACTTGGATCCTTTGAGGTATGAAACCTTCTTGGCATAACCTGGAGGCTTTCTATTTTTAGTTCACTCCTTTCCCTTTGCCTTCTCAGATCTGGGTAAGATGTTGAAGTAGACCCAACTTACTGATGTTTTGCAAAAACCTGAGCAGCTTTCTGAAGGGGTAAAACTGTGAATGATGAATTCTAAAGGTCATCATCCTATGACTTTTTCATTTTAAATCACATCAGGGACATGGAGTTGCAGTCACAACTATCTGGGTTTACATGTTCCTTTCACAATATCTGTTTAAAAGGTGCTAAAAGGTTTTTTTTGTTATTAGTGTGTACACTGTGTAGCTGAATGAATATGCACGCACAGTATTAAAGTTCACAGGGTTTGAGAACATATAAACATGATCAGGGTGCCAAGAGTGGAAATGTTCCTGCACAAATATACAGAACTAGCACATTAAATGACATAAAAAAGATCAGCTGACGCCTCTTGGAGACATTTAAAAACATTAAACCTCCCATGCACTACTAATCAGATTGTTAAAAGCCTGTATAACATTTTTAGAAACAGTAACTATTGCAGAAGATGTCATTTTTCTTCTACGTTGCATAACTGCTGCGGAAAATTGTTGCATCTGAGGCTGTTACTACTGTACGACTGTAATTACTGTCTTTCAAGAGTGTGATTTTTAATTAAGGTCTTCTGCCACATCCTAAAGAAACAACAAAAAGTTACATTTTTTTAAAAAAAAAGAGTCATCCGTGCTGGTTTTCGCGTGTTGCTCGTCTAGTTTGATGGACTTTCTCCATGGCTTTTTCCACTGTTAAATCATCAAACTATACTCTGATTTACAGTATGCACGGGACGACAGGAACATTGATCTCATGTAAAGGATACATGACAGGCTATTAATGGACGCAAATAAACTTGGCTAATATTGCGTTTGAATATTATTTTTGTTATGCGGAAAAAAATCTGAAAAAAATTCTATATGACATTTGGAGAGACAGCAGCCATTGCAGAAGAGAAAGCATTGATGCTAGATGAGAGAAACATGAGAGATGGCCGAAAGACTCTTGGGGTATGAATTTCATTTTGTTGTCATTTCCAACTTTTCATTTCCAACATTTTGCCTCCCCTTCACATCAAACCTTTCCCTCCAAAACCATCTCTTCCCTTTTCAGTAGCAGCCTCACTCGATACCCCCTGCCTTGCAGTGGCCATGCAAAACTGAAACCATCTGTAGCTTCAGTAATGATGGTGATGATTGCAATGGGAGCGAGCAAAGCTTTGAAAGACACCGCTTTGAGTTTGGGCCCAGTTTAGCACCTATGATCCAGCTGCCGCTCGTGGAGAACTGCAGCAGCTTTGAAATCTCAAATGAGGACTAGGAACGTGCACTGGATGTGATCCTCCCATCTGAAATACATCTAGATCTCACCGTCTCTTATCTCAGTGACTGCTCAGTTAGTTTGAAGTCATTAGTACCAATTATTAATTATTAACTAATTATAACGCGCGTGGTTTGATTTACACCGACGGTTGTTCATAAACAGGATAAACTGGTTTACCGGGTATGAGTGGCGTTTCCTCATGTTTTGCTGACAGTGTATTTCACTGGAGAATAGCTGTGAAAGGTGTTTTCATTTTCGAGAAGCTGAAAAATATACAGGAACGTTTTTTTTTTTTGTTGTTGTTTGTTGTTTGCTCAGAATGCTGGTTTAGATTTTGCTCCACGGTAAGTGAATTTCAATGCTTCAATGAAGTGGCTGAAATGGTGACAGAAAAAATAAATAAATAAATAAAATATATATATATATATATTAATATTAATGGCAATGTTTTATCTGCGTTTCATTTTCCTTTGATCGGAATATTGACACAATACCTGTGTAAGTGTGAATGTAGTTCTAAAGAGGAATGAAATGCGTTGTTCAAATGTATAAATGACTTGGCAGCTGTGTCTGAAAATCCGAGATCCCTTTATGAAGGTGTTACTTTGCGGCTAATTACGAGAACAAATAAATGCATGATGCTTTTACATTTCAAAAACACAGGGACTCAATAATTCGCTGGAGATAGATATTTGGACACAACAAATCTTTTATGTTACGAAAAATGAGTAAAATATTGATGGGTTGCCTGGATCTAATCACAGTCACAAAAACAGAACAGAATAAAGATGAGCATCAGCTCTGGACTTCTTTTCTTTCTTTCTTTCTTTCTTTTTTTTTACTTCCAGTGCACATCAACTTAAAGAGAAGTCTTTTTGTCGGTGTTATTACGCGTTCCTCTGTATACATTTTTCATCTGAAAGCGAACAGAGTGAGCTGCTGTTCAACTAAGTCAACTTTTCGCTCAGTGACACTGAAGCGTTCATGTGAGATTAAATAAATTTATACGGCAACATGCAGCATCTTCAAATATGGATAGAAAGAAAACAGCGGCGCACGTTCGCCATCTGATTTTAATTATATAAATCCAGAGATGTGGTATATTTTCATCGTTTCCGCAGAAAGTCTGAACGTTACAGCGTAAAAGGAATCAAGCGAGCTGCTTTGACATGAGGTGGTGTGATCTGAAGGGGAGAGACATGAGAATGCAAATGTTTTCTTAAGTCAGAGAAGTTGAAAAGAAAGAGCTGTATATTATTAAAACACTAACAAGAGATAATTGCATGGAAGGCCTTGTTTGCACTGCCTCCAGGAAACACCGACAACATACAAAAGTGTCTTGTACTACATGGTTTGACTTCAAGGACTTACAAAAGCTGCTAAAAAAAAAACAGTAGAGTTTAAAACAGAGGAAACTGAAAAAAAGAGATTCACCTTCACGCTGAGCGAGAGATGATGTGGTTATTCTATTCTCAATCAGTTCAATAAGCAGTTTCAAAGCAAAATCTCAGCATTTATAGTTCCATCTCCTTAATTATGAGGATTTACTGTTTTTCCTCTGAGTATTTTTAAAAATTGGACTGTTTGTCAGATGAGACAAGCCATCCACTTTGGCTCCAGAAAAATAGTGATTAGCATTTTTGACCAAATTTCATACCAAAATGTTCCACCGATAAATTGAAAAGGCAATTGGCAGATGGGCTCTAAACTGAGCCACTTTTCATGCCTTCATGTGATACTTATTGTGATATCATCATGACATGACACAAGTTTGTAGCTGATGTCAGTTGAGATTCATAGCGGCTCCAATTTGGCCCACCGTGACAGATTTCCACAAAAACATGTCAAGCATCAGAAAAAAAAAAGCTCCTTAAATCACTCCTGCTTATAATCCACTTTTCTGCTGTCCGTCTATATACGCTCAGTATGTTCCAGACAGTCATATTTTCTCCAAAATATTGTTAATTCTGCTTCCCTCTCAATACTGCAAGTTATTTTCACTATTAACTTAAGTCTGACCGCACAGATGAGTCCACACTGAATGGATTTTTCTTTCGCAGTGTCCTTTACCATTTAATTTACCGCAGAGCGAAGGCCCACAGGCATTTATGACACCCAAAGACGCAACACACAGCCGCTGCTTTTGTCTTTAGATCTAGTTTAAAAAAGTGGCATTTCCAGTTTTTTTATTTTATTTTATTTTTTTTTTTTTTGTGATGTCCTCCAAATGGGGGACATGGGACTCGGGTAACTAATAGAAAACTGTGTTTAATATCGCGGCGTTTCCTGGAGCACCAACCCCATAGTACTAAATCACACGGAACAATCTCCTTGGGAATGATGTACAGTAACTGAACAAAATTTTGTCATGAGGCTCTGCTTCACTTTTTCTCCACAGCCTGCTCTCCCACAAACCCTGTCATTATAACAAGGCCGTGTGCTCTTCCTTTTCAAATACCTCTGATATCGCAAGTCACAAGCAGTCTAAGAAATCCCTTCAAGAAGTCATCTAGATATTTACTTTCAACTGCGGTGCTGCAACTCTCTCAAGTCCTTGTCAGCTGCTCTACCTCAGTGATGCATGTTAAACATACAGAGTAATAGACCAAGGGTTGTTGGCTATGATGGCTAATTATGTGCTGCATAAAATATGGATTACTACTAACAGTTGATCATACAGCCAGTGAAAAAGAAAAAAACACAATAATTCCGCATTCACTGCCACTTACAGCCACCTTAACAGAAGCCTTTTTCGCATTCAAACACGTTTTCCTCGGCGCTGCAGCACATTACAGCACCATCAACCTTTTTCACAAATGGCATAATTTCTCCGTACATATGTCTCCACAAATAAAGCTTGGGTGTGAAATGTTCCATAAGATGCACAGCTTTGCGAGTAGCGACAGTTTGCACGTGTAATGAATGTCAGAAAAGAGACATTACGCAGGCAAAAAGACAAAGAGCGAGGGAGAAAGAGCGATCGCGCTCATGCAGAGGTTATGATTAATCTGGCTGTGTATAGCTGACACAGGTGCTGTGGCTCGGAGAATGAAGATAAACCTAGGGTTTTTGCCTAATAATGGCCATTATAATTACTGATTCTGTAATCCAATCTGTCATATCTATCATCCCTACAAGAGAATGTGATTGAGAATTTTTACTGCCACCATTTGTTACAATTATGTTTCTGTTTTTTTTTTTTTTCTTTCTTCCCGGTATAATAAGTTGAAAACATCCCCAAAGTTTTCCAGCACTATTTCTTTTCTTTTTTTTTTCTGTTTGAAGTGAAAATAAGAATGCTTACAGGGTGAGATAACTCTGGGGATTATGCTGTTACCACACTCAATTAGCACATATTGTTGCCACTCAGGTGTATGAGAAATTCCCTTTAAAGTGATGTATTAGAACAATGACTCAAAAAGGCTTCCTGAGTCAACTCAAGGCAAAAACAACACCTCCGTACTACTTCACATAGCCACATTAGCAGGTCCAACTTCCAACCCCTGTGAGTCTGTACCGCTGCTGAGCCCTTGATGCTTCAGAGTTATTGATGTTCTGTGCAGAATGATTAGGGTTTGCTTTCATTCCTAAGTAAAGAACATCAAAGTATAATGGGAAAGTGACTCTTTAATTGACTGTTCTCACCAGTTCAACCATTCTGGGATACCGCAAACCCATAGCAACAGAGATAACGCTGGACTGAAAGAATAATCTAATTAATCTTTAAATTTGAATGTTAAAAATACAAGCGATTGCATCCTTTTTTTCTTTTCTTTTTTTCTTCTCAAGGTGAAAAAGCCCCTGATACAATAATTGGTATCAGAGTGAGGTTTGGATGAGATGGAGATGAATTTCAATCACACTTCAGTTGCAGTGGACCACATGATTTGCTGACATCTCATCGTGATTTAAAAGGGCTACACCGACGAGCAGCTGCGCCTTTAAATTATTATGCAGCAGTTTGTGAATCATGCATTAATACTGCCCATCATATCTGAAAAATACCCGCCTCACCTTGGAGAGTCAATCTTGACCAAGCCTAAAGGAAAGTCATTACCTACAAGTAAATTAAAGTTTGATCTTGCTTCTATTTTCACATTTTTTCGTCTTCTTACAATGAAGCAGATTCAGAAACCAATCTTTCACGACTCAAGTATTTATTCTCATTGCCCCTCTCCCAGCTGAAGAGCCTTGTCCAAAGCGTATGTGCGCGTGACATTTTCTTTGTCCACCGTGTATACAAAGCTGTTTGCAAGTTGCCAGTCCGGCCTCTGTTGGATGCCATTTTTGTCATAGTCTTTAGTGCTTTTCTAATTGTTATGCAGGGACAGCAATTAGGCACAAACAAGTTTCAAGGTCAAATGTAATGGCTTCCTTTATAAACAAGACACCAACAGACTGTGCCTTGAAATACAATGGTTTTTATAGTAATAAAAGCAATGGCATCGGACTGATAAGACCGTGGCTCACTGTAGCAGGGATTTGATGGCGCTGAGTGGAATACTAAAAGCAGAGATTTGCAATACTGCATGCTGTGTTTAGTTTGGCTGTTCTTCTGACTTCATAGCACAAAGCACAGAATGAAGCAGATTATTATTTTTAAAGTTGTTTTCACTGGATTATGTCAGCAATGGCAGCTTGATCTAATTGTAAGAGGCAAACTGAGCCACAGTTCCTGTTGAGACAATTCACCGTGACCTGGTTTATTGTATTTTCACCTCTCTTTGCTCAGCGCGTCACCTTGGCGCACTAATTCACAGTGATGTACGCGAACGGACATGCCCACTAAGTGCAAAAATAAATAAATAAATAAAAACGAAACAAAAAACAATGATCGCAGCCTATTGAGTTTTCTTTGCCCACTTGAAAATTCAACAGCAAAGGCAGCAGCGATGGGACCTGTCAGAATATCCATCATCATTGTCAGGAAAAAGAAAAAAAAAAAAATCACATCTGTATTCATCAATAGACATGGGGCAAAATGTGAACCTGCTTACCATCCCTCATGGGTTGCTTTTAAGGGTCACTCTTAAAAAGTCAAAGACAGACACTGAATGCTGAGATAGAAATGCTATTGTGCTAAATTCACAGAGTACATGTTGAAGACACCGTCTGTTTTGCTTTTAAAGTGTTTTTCTCAGGAAGCATCTTTGTCTAAAGCCACACAAAATTCCCGTTATTTCAGATCAACCGTATCTAATCACAGCCCTTTCATTAAATTCAGGTATTTCAAAATGCATGCAGGTGATCTTATGTTTATTACTTATTTACTATTGTTACACACGCCTGCCTTTCAGTTTGATCTTTTTGTTCTTTTTTAGAATCTCCAAGCCCAGAGGGTTATTTTTCTACTTCACAACCATTTGTGTCCAAAGCACGACACAGTCCAAGATCGTAAAACCGATTAAAGCTTGAGTCAACAACCACACCGCTATATCAGGAGCAGAATTCGGTAATTTGCGTATGAAAAAAGACAGAGGATGAGAGAGAAGAGGAGGACGAGGAATCACCGAGTGAGATTTTTCTTGAATCATTTCCTTCGCTCTGCAGCAGAAAGGGGAACAAACAAATTAGAAGTAACCTCAGTGGAAGGGTCAGGCTTCAGCTACAATCTTCCTGCTATCAGTTTGAGGAAAGAGGCCACTTTGCATTCTGGGGCGTTTGTCTCTCCTGAGCAAAACATAAAGTCAAATGGCCACAGAATGATTTCCCTACCCTGACCTCTACAAAGATGATACCTACTTGCGGCACGCAATTACTGTGTTATTGACTTGCAAAACAATGTTCATCCAGCATCTTTGAGGGACTGAACAACTGAGAATAACTGTCACATATGGAACTAGATGTAGATTCAGCAGGTGGTGTTGCTGTTTTTGTTTTTTTTTTTCACATTTGCGAGTAAAGTCAGTCGCTTATATCAGTTATATTAGTTATTTGTTTACCAAAAGGTAGTGGATTTTTAGACGCTGATATAATGATGACGGTTTCTAACACATAAAAAGCTCATTGCAGATTAATTGGCTGTTATTACCTGAAGACGCATTGAGATCCATTCACTCAGACCACATTAGGAGGAGGTCTGGGATGCATATGTCCACATTCTTTTAGCAGTGTGAACGTGAATGCGTCCTAGGCTGCTAAGAAGGACGTCACACTGAACTGACGTCCTCTATATTAGCGAAAGTCAGCGCACCAATAGCATCATATTAAAATATGTCAAAGATGTTTGAAAATGTCAAAAAGCCCATAGAGACATATGAGTGTGTTGTATTTGCTGCCTGACACTATCGGAAAAAAACGCACCAGCACATTTTTCTCCAAGAGGAAATAGAATATTTGCAACTTATGTTTTTTTAAGGGTTTGAATGATCCATCATCACTAAAACACGTGTCATCCAAGAGATTTGGTCAAAACAGAATGGTCAGAGTTGACATATTGACATTCAAGGCGTTCTGATTGATTCACAATATGAGTCAATCAGTACACGTTATGTTGAGTAACAGTGAAGAAAAAAGTCCACTAGTTACTAGTTGGCCTTGACGAGCACAGTGAATTTAACCATGTTGCCAAAGTTAACTAGTATGGATGAAAAGGCAGCAAAGCATCCTTTCACTTATCATTCATAATTCTGACCGTTACATTACAAAACCTGCATGTTAAAGTTGACAGCTTGTGCTGCATTCAAAATACCTGCAGGAAATAAAAGCCTGCGCAATGTTTTAGCCTGTTCGATGAGCTCATTTATTTGCATATAGAGCGGGGAAGGGAGATAACAAGGGATCGCTCGAGACGCATGTGGAGACGAATTCCCTTAGCAGGTGTGAATGGAAGCATTCAGAGCTGTCCACTCGTAATCAGATCAGGAAAAACACATGTTCAAGCCCCGCGTGAACAGGACTGCAGATACAAAACAACCATTACATAACGCCACATCACTTAGTTTAGATAACATATTAATATATCAAATACAATTTCCAGTTTAAAAAAATATCTGACGTAAATAACACACTAGATTAACCTGGCAGAGTATACATTTACCACTTATGCAGCATGTCTACATATTCTGTTTCTGTCTTTAAGTGGGATTCACTGGCCAGGATAATTTAAGCAGAGAGACTTATCTTCCCTTTGTGTGCTGCCACATCTATGTAGATGCTAAGTGTAGATTAGAGTGGGCAGTTTGATTAGGTAAGGATTTTTCTGTCAGGGGGAAGGAAAGGTAAGGGTCTTCCGACACTGGCACACCCCTCCTTTCTCTTATCCCTCCACTGATTAATGGCAAGAGTCCCGCAGTCCTCTGACAGATCGCTGAGGCCCAGGGAAACCTCCAGAGATGAGGCTCCCTGCCAATTACCTTCCTCAATAATGTCTGCTCAATGCCTGAATGACAGTGTCCTGCCCCCGAGGTTCAGAGCGAGCTGCTATTAAAGCTGAAAGTCAGAGGCTCCATGAGATACAGCTCTACATGAGTGGCGCGGCTGCATATGGAAACATCTGTAGGTCGGGGGAAAATAAATCACTATCACTAGCGCCGCGCTTGTGCTGTTTGGTTCTGCTTCGCGCCTACAGTATGATTGTGTGTAACTGTGTGAGAGAAGATAGGGCGCCTCACTGGGAGCTCACAGATAAAGGTTTAAAAACCGTAATGAAAATTTACTGTAGACGAACCTTAGAATGGTTTACAACTAAAGTAAGAAATGGAGAAAAAAAAAAAAAGCTACGGTATTTTAACTAAATGATCAAAAATGTAGTGATGATTTAAATCCTTCTTTCGTTTAGTGGGCTTGTCTTTTTCATGCACATTTATGTAATGAAGAGTTGCAGTTATCCCCTTTTCAGTGCTTAAGTACATTTATACCATTTTTTGTGTAAATCGCTTTCTGCGTTCCTCTGATCGTGTCCATTGCATGTACTCATGCGTGAGTCATTA
Source organism: Coranthus polyacanthus (assembly GCA_037367275.1). Taxonomy (NCBI): domain Eukaryota; kingdom Metazoa; phylum Chordata; class Actinopteri; order Kurtiformes; family Apogonidae; genus Coranthus; species Coranthus polyacanthus. Next base: position 12,205,222 of record JAPQRN010000014.1, on the reverse strand, counting down.
ATATAATTCTGATTCAGTGTCAGAGAGCAGTGACAATGTTCTGTGAAAGAAAATAGACTCACTTAGTGGGAGTCAGACTGCAGTGTGGATTTCTGTGTATGTAAATAGCCTATTTATATCATTTATTGCTTCCAGTGAATCATCACTCCAATGCTGTATAAAGAGAGACACAAGTAGACAAGGGAGGGCAATTTTTTTTTTCTTTTTTTTTTTTTGATTACACTTGTGGGGGGAAGTGATGTAAGTTTTTTTCTAAGCCTTCAAGGGCAGGGCACAAGGACTTCAAAATGTGCCACCTTTGGAGAACTTCCCTCTGAGATAGTGCAGATAAGTGGGGCTGAAAGGAGAGATTAGGAGCTTGCAGGAGAATCTGCTTCTCCCAGCTGATTTGGGCATACATTTTAATGGGACACTTAACACTTATTCAGAAGCTAGACCTGGAGATTCACACAGTTCCTCCACACAGTCACACTATTCCCCAAGCAAGGAAATGGTAGCCATTGCAGGCATCAAAAATGCATTACCTATGCTCCTCTGTCTGCATTCTGCATTCTCACTAGCGGCACGGTGTATTGTCAGCATAGTACCTTACTGACAGCAGAGCAGTTTGTAGGCCAGAGAGAAACAGGACTGTAAAGAACTGAGCTACAACCTTGAGCGCAATGAAGGGAAAGTGCATTCTTAAAAAAAAAGTCACGTACAGCATAGCGGTAATTTTGTATAGTTCACAGTGGGGCTGCACGTTACTGGAAAAAAAAACTGTCATTGTTTTTTTCTGCAATATATAGTATGATATTAAAAAAAAACACAGGGATTTCATTTTATTAGGAAAGGCTGAATCATTTCATGGCTGGGGTGATTCTGTAGGAGAGCGTATCTGCACAAAAAATAAAAACAATAATTTGAGCACCGTGACTACTCATCTGAAGTGCTTCTGGAGGGAATTTTTGCCATTGTAAACACAGTATTTTACCTAGAGTGTTGCATTATGGGTTGCTTATTGTGCAGCATTAATGTTGTAAGGTTAGCAAGTGTATTTATTGTTAAATCTGTTTATAGTGAATCTGGATGTGCTCTTGCTTCTGGGCAATTACTGCAGTCTTCGTTCTCCTCCCTTCCGCCATCGGTGTGTTACCGTTTTCAAAGTCCCCCTCGCTATGTGAAAGAAAACAACCTCCGAGTTTTCATGTGGTGTTTTAATACCACGGTTCACTTCTCCATGTGCAAATACTTCACCAATATAACTTCTTCCCTGACACTATTTCGCGAAAGCATTGTTGCTGCATCCAGCGCCTAGCGCCGCCCGAGACAAGTGTGATTTGTTTAAAGAAATGCAAACGAGCCAAACACTGCAGAGTGGTTCTTTTTTCCCCCTATTCCAGAATGATAGAGGACGGTGCCAGATGCTGAAACAGTGCTAATGAAGTGTTTGAGACAGGTCTGGCTATGTGTGACTATAGTGATTATTTAAGAGTCTGGCAATGATAAAAGTGTTTGGTTTTGCCACTTTAACCCGCAATATTACAGAACACACTAAAAGGTAGCACATCATAAATTTCCAAGTCAAGACACATTTCACTTATTTATTTGTTTACTTACTCACTTATTTTATTTATTAGCAATGCCATATTTCATCACTGTTTCCAAGTAATTTTCTTCTCAATGGTGTTGTTTTAATGGCGTCATCTCATTGGGCCCACTTGTATATTTCAGGAATAGGTATTTGTAAGTTATTTACATTGAATCCGCCCTGTGCAACAAGCCTAAAAGGCGAACAAAAATGCAAAATGTATTTATGCGTTCCGGTCTTCAACGCCAATAAACGGCTCTTCCTCTTCATTAGGTGTACTGCATTGTGTGATGTGACTGCTGCGCACGTGCACAGTGACGATGCTGAAACGTCATACCCTGGTTCAGTGTCGTGAATATGATCAGACCCATGCTGAAGCGAAAGGATCCAAGAGTCCCCGCACTCTGTGAAATATCCCACTTACTAGGTCCTTATTCATGTCAGCTACTCCTTGTGCACATAACATCTAAGTACTTCAGGAGTTCACTAAGGTAATCTAAAATCCAGTGTCAGAACCGAAAGTTTTGTTTTTGATGTCTAAGGACTTCACATTTAAGTCCATTCTTTTTTTTTCTTTTTTCCAGCAAACCAATCAATTCTGAACCAAAATCTCATTAATTGCTTCACTACAGAGCTACTCGCATCCTGTTTCCCCGAGTGTGGGACGAGGCAATCCTACAGGGCCAACAGACACTCTAAAAATCGATCCAAAAGACACTGAAGTCACTCTGAGATAACAAATATCAGCAAAACTGACTTAAAATTTAACAACAACTTGCTTTCCTCTGTCTAAAGTTGTGGTTCTACCTGTGCTGCAATTCCTTGCTTTTGCTACATTTTGCTCTAAGTGTAGCTGCTTGGCTGCAAGCACTTGGGTGGAAAATAAGACATGCACAATTCGGCTGTTTTCTTTCTATCTCTTTTTATTGACATGTGTCCATTTAACAGCTGAAAATGTCTAAGTGGTGT
>JAPQRN010000014.1:12165627-12195070 GCA_037367275.1 Coranthus polyacanthus | reverse complement strand
CACCCACTTGCCGGTGATCCTTGAATCCTGACAACTACATAGTCAGCTGCTTAAAACAGAGGCTCCTTTTTGTTAATGCAGTACACTTATCTAAGATATCCTGGGGCAATGTTGTCTGTGCGGACAATAAATCATGCTGTAAAATCATGTGTGCCAGCTGAGAAACAAATGTAAGCCCATGAATGTTTCTATCACTAAGCCTGCTTTCGCCTGCAGGTTATATTTTTCTCGGGGTTGCACTAAATTTACTGCAAAAGATGTATTGCTCAGAAAGGATAATCTAACGACTGAAGATACAGTATGGTAATTCTGGATTGACAGTTTAGCATCATCAACTTTCGATCTCCCTATTGCAAATAGAGATGTGATTAACAGACTGATCATCCAGTTGTCAACTGTTAAATTAATGGACAATTACGGTGTATTGATCAGCGGTCAGCCTCTTAAATTTTGGTTTCTTTACTCCTCTATGACAGTGAGCTGTATATCTTTTACCCTCATTTGTCATCTTGGGCTTTGGAAACTGGTCGAAGTCTTTCATCGCGGCATTTTATAGACCTAGCAAGCAATCGATGAATTGAGAAAATAATCAACGGATTAATCAAAAATGAAAATAACAGTCGCGGCCATAAATAATGAAATACATTGATCACATGCATTGAGACTGTCAAATTATCATTGGTTTAGTCAAGGAAGACGAAGCAGGATGTTTTTTCAAAGGCAGAACAAATTCCTGAAAAACACTTAAAAAATAACATGATTTGAAAAGGGCCGAGTAACTGAGGACTTTTGGCGAATAGATTTCAACATTAACGTTGAATCCTGTCTAATCTAACCCAAGCAGACGAAGGCTCTGCATCGGTTCTGTCCCTGTTCTCCCTCATTTTTATCCTTCATCTGCATCTTCAGGCATGTTTTGGCACATTAGCTCCGTCCTGTTAGCATGCAGAACATACTCAGTCAGTCGGATTTTTTACCTGGACAAAAGAGACAAAAGCCTGCACAACAACAATGGTTAACCTCACCATGCATAGGCTTTTCATCTGAGGTCTCATCCGGGAGATACCTTCAACAGATACAGATCATGCTGCCTAGACTTCCAGAGGAAATAAAAGTAAAATAATGGAGGGGAGTGTTGTGTTCATTTTTCTATTTAACTGACAACTGTAATTTGAGGCACTTGGCTGCGATCGCCCGAAGACCGTCCACAATCTCCTTGTGCTACAGTGAGCCCCCTCCCACTCTTTATGACAAAACGAAGTGCTGCTCCTAGTTCACACTTCATTACCCACAGTAATGCCTCAGCACAATGATGTATGGAACTCTTCTCACTCCCAGACTTGCTTCTGGCAGGAATGGCTCAACAAACTTGTAAAACGGCTACAATGAAACACCAAACTACAACTTTTATTTCCTCCAAAGAAGTTGGAAACAGACTGCGGGAAATTTATGACGGCAGTTTGAAATGTAATCAGTTTGTTACTGAATGTGTCTTCATGAACAAAGAATTAAATGTCAAGACAAAAATAATTCCTACTTTTAAGGATGGACATACTTCTCAAGGGTAAAATATAGTCTTTGTGTTGATTAAATGGCATTCGCTGCCTGTATAGGTTCAGGTATTTCTAATTACTGCAGATGCTTTGTCGATGTCTAAACAAGTACACTTTTGTATGGGGAGCTTTAAGAATGGACATAACTTTACTGAACTGAAATCTAACCACTCTAATAAGCAATGTAACCTCATGCCATCCTTCCACTTTGTAGACACCAGACAACTTCTCTAAGAGCTTTATAATTACACAAAGCACTATAACTGTATGGAAGTATGAGAAGGTTAAAAAACTTTCTCCTTTCTTCTAGTTTTTAAACTCTCAGATAGCTCATTAACGTAACACCTAATAGGTATAAACGGTATTATGAAAAAATATTTATTTTGGTTCCAATAAATATTTAACATGTTATTATTCAGTAAAAGTGGTAAATATTCATTGTTCAGTGTTTAATGTTTAAAAAGCCACTGTGTATGTTGCAACTGGGATGCATATAGTTACTATAATGGGGGGCTTTATGACTCTGATGAGGCAGATGGAGTTTCAGAACTGGCTTTATTGTAAATGTCATTTATTTTATTTACTGTAAATGTGGGAGTTCAGTTGTAGCTGGGCAAGTCTCTGGTAGAAGAGAAGAAATGGGAAGACGCACCAGGAATGGAGTGGGCTTGGTTGAAACGGTGGAGGTCTGTGTCCAGGGAGAGTGCAGCAAAGCAGACAGGGCAGATATGGAGCACGCTGGCCTGGTCATGTGTGTTGGGGTCTGAAGCTCGGAGCCAGGAGGTAAGACGAAACAGGTAAGGACCATGCAGAGGGTAAGTCGAGCAGGCAGGGGTTTGGGTGGAGGTTGGATTTGCGGGACCAACAGACAGAGGAGCACGGAACTTTGGGAGAACGGTCCAGACATTGGAGAACAGCGGTACATGAGACCTCAAGAGTAAAGTCCAGGTTCTGGTAGGAGACGTTAGGATGTACGATGATGGAGAAACAGGAGGCCTTGCGCAGTCAGAGTGCCAGAAATCCAGGAGCAGGATGCCACAGGCGGACGACCTGAGCACCAGGGAGCCCCAGAGCAGGACCTTCTGGAGGACAACGACAAAAGCGGAACCGAACAGCAGGACGGCCTGGAACAGACAACCTGTCTGGAGGACAACTGGGAGGCCAAACGCAAAAACCAAACCCCTCTGGAGGCCGGCAGCGAAAGGCAAAACACTTTTCAAAAACCAGCAGGAAAGGTGAATCACCCCTCTGGAGGCCGGTCCGGAAGTAAGAGACATGGACAGGGACGCTATGTTCAGGACAGACAGGATCTCTCTGTAGCCGACTGAGGAACAGGAGCATTTGGAGGCGTCTGTCTACATATACATTCATATAGAGGTGCAACCTGATTCATGCTGTGTTGTTGAATGAGCGTGTGATTGTACAGGGAAAACAAGCAATCGACAATAAATATTAAAGCACTGTAGTTTAAACAACCAGTGAAACACACACAGGATTTGAGGCTTTCCTCACCTGATCAGTCTCCTTTTTCATCGCTCGCCCAAAGAAGACTTCTAAGTTAAATGGAAGAAGTAGCCCCAAATAAAAGTACAATATAAATGAAAGATAAATACAATAACAAAAGATAAAGGGAATACAACACTGGGCAGGAACAAAAACACAGTAAAAGTAGCAGTGAAAAGAGCCGACATCTGTCTAATAATTAAGCTATTAATAATAGCAGTTCTATCTAATCCGTGCTTACAATGCAGTTATATCCCACCAAATATGGGACTTGAATGTTCAGTTAATCCCAGATGATATTGACATGTATTAATCTAAATAAATACTAATTCAAATGATATGAAAAAAGAAGCTGTTACTTCAGGATACAGGCAAACAAACTGCCGTTTTAAATGAAAAACAGAGCGGACCACTGCAAAGGCAAGAAAAGCCTGTCACAGGCTTACACCAGCTACAACTCCAGCGAGATCAAATACTCCTGATTATCCTTCCATTAACCTACAAAAGCCTCCAAACAACGGTCACATGACAGCATCAAAGTAAGTCTTATAATAGCTCTTTGTTGGGTGAGAGCTGGAGCAGGCGGAGAATAACAATTATTCTTAACAGTGGATGGAGCCAGTCGACAACCTAATTAGAGGGTCAGAATGTGAGTGGGCACTTAATTGCACAATGACACTAATCTAGTTTGAGTAATGAAAAATTTTGTTAAAATATTTTTCCGCTTTTGAAAAATAATTAGTTATTTTCATGGCTGCCAGAGATTTGCCTATCCCTGAAATCGGGGAGAAATCCTGACTGAAGGCTTGGAGAGGATAACTGGCAGGGATTATTGATAATAAAATGATTATCGGGATGCGCTCCCAATGGAATATTCAAAACAGTGCATCTGTGGTGCAAGGTTTTCTCTCGAGAGCAGACACTACTGTGCAGTGAAGTGAAAGGTCGCGCACTACCATGAAAGCAACAAGTAGATCCGTTTCTAGCCCAGATTTTACATTTGTACCTTGCAACACACTATCAGCGTCTAACATCTAACGCAATTTGATGCAATGACACATCATTAGTGCTATGGTCAGATATGCAACAGGCCACACTTTTGCAAAAGAACAAGTACAACAGTGGGTTTATAATGAAGTTACTTTGCAGAGATCATAGCAGTGGGTTGATGCTACCAAGCCAAAACAAGGATCAGATGAAAAAGAATAGCACTAGTGTTAAGGCGAGATTACAGTGAGAAGAGCATAACTGTAATGCCAAACACTGATTAAAAACCCAATTTGAGGCTATAATGTACACCATCAGGTCATCTAATTGCCGGTTATACACGAAACCGAACAGTAATTCACAAAAATTGTAGCAGAGTTAAAATGAGCGAATGTGGAGGTAGACTCTGAATACTTTATGATAAAACACTCCCTCCGCTGCTACATCTTTTCTATTCCGGATGGGTGAAATGGTAAGCACGGGCTTTAGGTTTTAATTTAGACAGTTTCTTCCTCACATTGGCGGCTCTACGCGGTGCTGACTGAAGGATCAAAGGGCCTGCTGTGTACATAAATAAAAAGAAGCACTGGTCAATCACACTGAGCTGGCTTTTGAAAAGGAGATGATGCTTGATTACGTTGCCGCTCATATTAGTGTATTTCTGTCAGACTGTCTTTCCAACGAGATCAGGCACTTCTGCTGAAAAAAGTGTACTGGCCCAGTTAACCTTGTATCCTAGCAGCATTTCATCTCAAAAGCAGGTTTGTAGGGTAACGCAGGGTAGAAGAGTACCAAGCTGTGCTATATTATCTGTTATATTAAAGCCTCCTCTATTCAAATGGAATAATCTGTCTCTCTTTGTAGCTTTAGAGCACGGGGGCAAATGGTTTGTTGTTGTTTTGTTGGTGCTCAGTGTGGTGAAAAGATTATGGAGGCTGACAACAGCATCTTTTGATATTTGCATGTATCCCAAATTTTTTGTTTGGTTCATTAGCAGTGTTCCTCATGTATGTCGAGATTCATCCCTGGGTTGGCAGTGAATCTGTGTGTTTACCCAGTTGAAAAAAAGACATTTCATTACTCATAGTTGGTTTCTTTGTTGGCTTGACGATTCTTTTCCAAGCGGTGGAGCGTGGATCAGTCGCATCTTTCGGGGGGGGGGGGCGGCAGAGACGAGGGGCCGCTCTACCTTTTCTCAGTTTTATTGGATCCTCTACAACCACTTCAAGTGACAAGATCTTAAATTCATATTCAGCATTCAGCCCCCATCCAGAACAGTTAGTCTCTATTGTTAGCACTTCACACATTAGCATCCGACTTATTATCATACCCAAAGGTGGAACTATGGATCAAAGGCAAAGATGTACTGTTTAATATTTCTGCCTCATTACAGTGTAAGGGCTTTTGATTACTGGCCTTTGTGTGCCTCTGTCAATTTGAGGCAGCGATGTCCTCTGCTGTTCAGCAGGAAGTGCAATATTAATAGCAGCGGATCTTCACTCCTGAATTAGGGAAGGACTCTGAGGTGCAACACACCGAGTCTCAGGCAGTACAGCCCCTGTAATTGGTCTTCATACGTCACCTGCTTGACTTTCTGTCACATGTTCTCCCTTTGGAAAAACTATATTACCCATTAAACCTAACTCGATGTCAACATTAATTTCTCTTTTCCATTGTAATGATCCGTTCCACTTTGACACTTCTGAGTCATCGCGTCGGCCAAATCCTCCTCACCCTTGCGTTATCAACGGAGCACGTGTCAACTTGAAAGACGCGCATACACAAACCGACAGTATTTGGAAGGCGCTTATCCGGTTTTTGTTGGGCTTTTTTTTTTTCTCTTCTACGGGACTGATACTGATTAGTACTCAAGGAGAACGGTAACCAATAAATATTCCAAATCTTGAGACAAACAAGCCCGATCCATTTACGTTATTGGATATCAGCTGAGAAAAATACAGAGACTGATAACTGTAAAAATGTGACTATCAAATGTGAAGTCTATCTCTACTTTAAAGCCCATTTGAATCCATTTTTGCCTGAAACAAAACCAGTATATGGATAATTTCACCTTCTGGAAAAAAAGTGCAAAAGGCAATGTTTAATATATTCAGCATACCGCATGCTATTAAAAAAGAAGCACTGAATAATTTCACCTGAATCCAGGCTTCTACTTAATGGATCACAACATGCTGTCAGTAAGCAGGAAGAGTTCAATCTAACCCTCCTGTCAGTATTATGCATATGAGGCCATTATCTGCTCATTCGCAGCTTTGTGAGGATACATTTACAGTACCTGCTCTGGAGCATCCCTCTGCTCCTTTGTAAGAGCCAGTGCAAGCCGATACTCTCACGGTGCATATATCCTGGTCCTATATATGCTTGAGTAATTAGAGGAGGAGGCTCGGGCTAGCATGAAGGTTGTTATTGTTTACCATGGTTGAATAAACAGTGTGATGAGATGGGCTGGTTGACTGATGGTGCAAGAACTACCCCGGCATCAATGCATCGATTCACTAGCTCGCTCAGCCGATAAAGCAAACTGCTCTGAAGTCCTCCCCTTCGTCAAGCCTCGGTTTAGTCCTAATCAGGTACAACAACGAAAATATTGGATTTTTCTATGATACGGTATTAATCACATGATAAAATAATGCGGTGTTTACGGGGCGGCACATTTGCAACTGAAAAAAGTAACATTCACCTGCTCGATCAACCTGCTGCTATTACTGTATTGACAGCATGAGCTCCAGGTCTTCTGCTAAAGCCTGGAGTAATTATCTGATAGAGTGCTCTGTAGAAGCGTTGGCTTTAAAAGAAAAAAGGTCAAGGATGTGCGGAACACTGCTGCCCTGCACGATACCAAGGAGACTTCTCTTCCTCCTAATACTCTTAGAGGCCAGAGTGCTCTAATAGACCAGACTTCTTTCTTTTTTTTTTTTTTTTTTACAGCTTAAAATCAATTGGACTGTTTTTACTGTCTAAGTATATAATGGTGCTGATTATTCTACTTCCACTTAAAGAAATAGTTTTACTCCTCAAAAATGTTGATTTGCTAGAAAATGCTAAGAATGTGAAGTTTATTTTTACTTAACCTCATCAAAGCACGGAGGCACTGCAAGTACAGTATGGCTACATTATGGAGGTCAAGCTCAATGTAGGAAACATAAAAGCTTTCATTTAGGGCTGCACAATTAATCGCATCGCAGTATCAGCCTGTGCAATTACATAATCGCAAAAGGGCGCAGTTTAAAGGTCCAGATTTAGGGGGATTTAGGATGATCTAATTGCAGAAATGGGGAAAAAATAAACACAATCTCAGATTATTTGGATTAAGTGACACTGAGCGGAGAGAGGTGCTATGTCAAATATGCAAAATAAAAGTCACTGCGTTTTTGTTTTTTTTTTTGGAAGTTTGTATGTTTGATTTGAAAAACGAGTAATCTGTGCATTTCCCTCGACAACCAAATCAAAATTGCAGTCGCAAATCGCAGCATTACCCACGATGATTGCAGTATCTTTTTTTTTTTTCTTTTTTTTTTCAAATTGCGCAGCCCTGCTTTCATTAATTGCAGATTGAGAATAATTAAAGCACCTACCATAATGAAAGGTAAAATGAAAGGATGTTATCAGGTGAGACCGTAACCTAACCGTAACCAGTATTTGGATACAAGTCATAAAATTAAATGCAAATCATGAAATTAAATGAGATGGTGTGAGTTAATATTAGGTATCAGCTTGCAGCCTCGGTGGGTGATCCATGTGCAATTTTAAACAGGCAAATATTTTAGGAAACCCAGCACTGAGCAAGTAAGACCGTCATTTGCATATCAGACTTTGCATTCATTACAACCACCTACTGCTAATGAAACTCCTCTCTCATCTTGTATTGAGGTTAGACTCTTGACCAGCACTAATATTCCAGTGTGTGTTCCTAGCAGCTTGCTTATATGCTCCCAAAAAAAAAAAAAAAATTGATTGGTGAGAAACATCTGAAATGTTACATTTAGTAAGTTTGGGCAATTCTGACAAAATATATGCAAGTAACTTAAAAAAAAGTAACACTTGATTTTTGCCTGTTGCCACTTGAAATGCTTGTAAAAATGTAAATTAGTACAAGTCGTCTCTTGTTACTTCAACATGACATACTTAGTGCCTGAGAAAGGCTTCCCAAATAAGATGAATACATTAAATGTTCTGGGTTTTTTTGGCTATTAAATCGTGTTGTAATAGCACAAAGGTGATATGATATAACGCTGAGCAATTTTACAATTTTACCAACTGCTGAAAGTCGAATTTTAATTACAAAGTGTTTAAAGTGTTGAAATGTTGGTAACAAATTGCGCAAAATTATGCAAACAGAATTGCACTAACGGGGGGGGGGGGAATAAAACCTTCCCATTCATTCACCCGTTCGCACAAGCAAAGCATTGCACATCTCTTGTTTATACAGATGAGAAACCCAACTTTCAGCAGTGTGTAGCATTAAATGAGGCGGATTCCCTGTGATGTTCTTATCACCTCATCCCGCTCCTCTCCAGGGTCCACTAATGCCTCCCCTTCCTCGCTGATGCTTGACAGAGCCGATGCAGTCTGGAATGAGATGAGCGGCTGGCCCAGATATGACAGAGAAACAGACAACACTGAGGTCCTCTGCCCAGTAGGGATGGGAGTAATTACTGACAATATTATCTCCAGCTGTGGGCTGCTCGGGCTGCTGTACTTTTCCACACTTTGCCTCAGAGCCTAAAGGTCTGCTGGGATTTCCTTCTGTTGTTCCTCCGTTACCTTTTTCAATTTATTGCACAGTTGCTCTCGTACAAATACTATGCAAATTTTGCGTGATATATTATACATGCTTAGGCTTAAATATAGCACGCAGGAATATGCAACGTCACAGTCTTTTTATGCTTCTGGTAAAAACTCCCTCACCGCCCGGTTGTAATAAGTGCACGTTGTCATGCTGAAAATTATTTTGAGGTTTGGAAATTACATGAACTTCCGTTTTGTTAATCAATGCCTCCTGCATTTTAACCTCAGGGAAATTACGGCTTACCCACATGATTCTGAGTGATTTGTGTTATTGTTGCTAACAAAAACTGAGAATGCTCATCAATTATAGGCACTAGAGGTATTAAATGTTCATCGCGTTGTAAAATACACCTAGCACAGGAAGGAGAGGGAAATAATGAAAAGCGATCCCAGTGTCACAGTCGTTGTTTTAGGGTAAGTTTGAGAGAGGTAATGGTCCAGAGAGATGATGAATGTATTTTTATCCTCGCTTTTCCACTTTTGCTTGGCGGCTCTTTATCATGATGAGGAGCTCCCAGCAGAGTTAATCTGACTCACACGTAAATGCCTAAGTGTGATCAGCTCATTATGGTAAAGGAATCACACAATGTTATCTCACATTCCTTCATCGCCCTACATATATTTGTGCGATAACTTATTTTTGGCATTTATCCATATGCCTGAAATAGACACAAGGTGGTGAAATGCGCTGCTTGTCGAAACTTCACGACGTCGTATTTAATGTAAAAGTGCAGTTAAATTTTAAGGTCAAAACCCAGGGAGCCGTGTACAGATTAGCTGTTGCAAAGGGGAAAATGAAGTAAATGGTTTATTGATTTTCCCCCCTCCTTCACGCAGAACATTATGGAATGTGACGAGATCTTAATAAAGACTGAAGCTGTAATGAGATGACACCTACACACTGTCTAGCGCCTGCTGGATAATGCAATCGAGAGTAGCTTTGTGGGGATTTCTTTTTGCATTTCATTAGCTTATCCTGTCCGGCTTTCTAAACGGTAAAGTAACTTTAAATGAATGATCATTTTAAGGAGAGCTGCGTTTCCCAGGCTGCCAAGATCAAGGGATGTTATTACATTACTTGCGTACATTAAGTTACTTTTTTGATCCTTGCCTAAGACTTAAACACAGTCTAAGTGGGCCTAGACAAGTATTATTAATGAGTTGCATCAGTTCAAATTGATCAGAGCCTTAGAGAAGATTATCAAAAGCATTTGAGAGAGAAAGAGAGAGAAACTATTGATTATTCGGGTTGGTTGCTTAGCTTTTCCACTGAAATCTCATTAAGGATGAAGAGGCCTGCCACAGTTGGCTTTGGGCAGTGTTTACCATCTTCCACATAGAATTTTTTAATTACGAGAGCTGCCAAGCTGCCAGAATCGATAGTTACGAATCTCACACCAATGCGCGGGGAGAGAAAACCCACTTCCAGAGTTTGGAACAGGAAAAATGAAACAGATGGTCTCGAGCTCTTTGCACTGGGGCCCAAGTTCACAGCAATGTCCTTCAAAGACTCACTTTCTCCTCTCGTGGCCTTGGGAAAATAAAAAAAAAGATGACAGCCACACTGGCAAAACAGACAGAAATGGCTCCGAAGTGGAAGGCTGGTCAGTTATGCTTGTTATTTTTTCTCTCGCCGATAAAAGCATCATTAGCTCAAGGTCAGTTCACTTGCACTTCCTATTGCATTTTCATTTTCTTTGCATGGGCTCTGCTTTTGACAAAGGTGCTTCTCTTAGTGAAAGGAGAAAAACTCTCCTGTCATAGACTTCGCACACGCACATGATTAGATGAAAATTCTATGCTCTGAAAATCTCTATTAGCACTCTTTCACTACAGCACTCACAAACGACACTCATGAAGACAAACTGCATGCAAAATGAATATATTTGTCTTTTGGTATGTAGGAGAATGCATATGTGTATTGCAGCCCAGGTCTCCGTTGTGATGGACCTTTAATTACGCGGAGCTCACCTGCCAGTCATCCAATATTATATAAATGGGTACCTTTTCTCTGAGCCTTCCTCTTCCCCTGACATCGAGCGCACCCCATGTTCTGCTCACCTCAACATCCGCCTCTGTTGCAAGTATGAGTCCACTCCATGCCTGTTTCTCCATTTGTGCTCAAACACTTTTCTCTATTGTCGCCATTTATGCTTTTGTAGATCGGCTCTGGGCTTCTTTCTCCCCTAGAAGACTTACTTCTCCACAGATCGCTGATATGTTACTTGTTTTCTAATGCTGTAGTCCCATCAGGCAGCGCTGGTTGTAAATGAGCGTTTTGGCTTTAGGTAACTACTGCCATTAGCTGCATCGTAGGCTGGCTGTCCCTCGTGTCCAACAGATGCTGCTGGATCGGTATGTAATTTCTGGCCTATTACGGTGCGAGTTTCACCTTTGCCATTCTCATCCATGCTTGACGTGAGGTTTTCTCGTGCATCTCAGGGACCGCAGGCCTGGTTTGGTGTCCACTACTGCTAACTGCTACTGTTACTCTGGCTCATACAGCTGCTTTGCTTACCGGGCTTTCTGCTTTGCGTTTATACCCTGCTTTGCTTGTACTCTGCTTGCCTATAGCCAGTATTTGCTTTGTGTTTCCTGGACTTTCTGCTGTGCCTACAGATTATAACTTAACCGATACTGCTGTTCTTTTCTTTACTCTGAGCCATCTTAATGTGTGTAGAGGCATTTGAGTGGGGATTCATTTCTTTACTTTAACTCTACTTTTGTTTATTTTAATTTTCTCATCATTTGCAATTCGTTGTCCTGTTACTGATATAATTTGCGGAAGTTTACTTCTGTAAATAAATCAGTTACTGCTTTTGGTCTGCTTCGTGCAACTCACCTGCAGGTGTGATTGTATTTTTGTTTGTATTTTCTTTTCCATTCTTATTTTGTTGCACCACTGGCAGGAGGCCTTTGGTTTTAGCTGCTGATCCCTGGTGGGTTTCAGCATGTGGTCACTGCAGTAAGGATATTTGCATTAATTATTTTGTATTCATTTCTTTATTGTTGCGTGTGCTCCACTAATTGTATTTCTCCTTCTACCCCTCCAGAAGCTGAAAGGTTAGGGTAATTTAAGCCCAAAACATTAACTCACCCCTCCCTTTGCTTGCCACAACCACAATTTCACAACCAGGAATTTAAGTAATCTGTTCCTTTTCTATGGCTTTAAAAATTTTACATAGATATGAAAAATAGTAAGGGTCCGCTCTGTGTCAAAAGTACATAATATTTACAAAAGACACTGTGTTGCTAAATACTACCTTAAATGACGTAGTGCTATATTTAACCCAAAATATTTTGCCCACAAAAAAAGTCTTAATAGGATGCATAAAATAAGCAGCACATCTTTCCTGTTGCTGATTCTCAGGCATTAAATGATTCTTGAATATGCCCATATGTCTTCAGTTCAATTTAACTGAAACGTAAAACTGATTAATTAAAGATAAAATTCATGTCTCATAATTAACATCTTCCCTCTGTTCGAGGACTGCAGGTTGCAGTTGAGTAAAATTAGGCTTTAATGAGGGAGATGCTATTGAAGAAAAAGAGAGCTTGAAACCTGGTGAGAAAATATACATTTTTCATTAAATAGACTGAAGGGTTTTACAGCCTCTGAAATATATCCTGGCAACAGGGCAGTAAAACAATTCTGAGAGCTATCGGTTCTTGAAACATATTACAGAGATGAAATTAAAAGCACATTAGTGTTGGAGATGACGTTAATATATGCACAGGTATGTTCGTGATGAAGCCAGTCTCCGCAGGATAATCAGAGCACAGTCGAGAAAAAGTCAACACTGATTAGGGCAATTTTAGACAGAGCATTAATGGCTCATTACATATCTATTGATAAGCTAAATTCAATCAGCCAATTCCTTAAAATAATGAAGCTCCCTGAAGTGCTCTCATCCATCATTGCAGTTGTCGCCAATAAATAAGACACTGTGTGATTAACACAACTAGCACTAGTTAATGAAATCTTTATGTTAAATTCAGAGAGGATAAAATCCTAATTAAGGTTGTGATTCTGAAATAGAAATCTCTTTTAGGTTCGTTAGAGAGCAGCAACAGAAGCCAGCGTTACGTCTATGATATACTTTGCTGGAAGTTGCTTTTACTTTAATCATTTTGGCACATAATGTGAAGCCTACAACCCTAACCACAACGAGACATTCATTCATTGTCCACTCAGTCGGTTTTATAGTTAATGAAACCCATCCAATATTGCTGAGCACGCTGCGAAGGTGCAAGTGGGAGCAACATAAACAATATCGACACACAGCGTACATGCTTCCTTGATGTTCTCGTCAAACTGTCGGGCTTAAAAGCCAACTACTCTAATTAGCTATGGATTCTCCTGCACAGTGGCTCTTCCTCATTATTTGACATGATGTCATTTGTCCAACCACCAACAGTAAGTGTTTGAGCAGCTGCTACACCCCTAAGTGACCCTCTAAAAGATGGTTCACTGGAGCAACTGTAAACATAGCCGGGATTGCTGTCACAGTTTACGTAGTCAAGGATTTTCATTTTGGCCTGACATCAATGTCCACTTTGGATTAATACCTTGTGACAGATTATTGGCTGAGGGACCTCCAGTTTGTGAGACGGGAATGATGTTAGCTGGCTGGATAATCCTTTAAACATCTTTTCCTCTTTCTTCTGAGATACTTTACACTTTAGCAGAGCGTGGAGCACTGCATGGGAGATATAACTTCCCTGTTTTTGTAATGTTTAAATGCATTTAAGCTTGAACAAGACTCACACATGCCCCAAAAACGTTTTTTTGGAAAGATGTTTGCATAAGCGAAAAATATGGTTGGTTAGCACTTGAATTAAGCAATATATTATGTGTTAACAGATTAAAGTGTACATAAATACAGTATCTGAAATGAACTTTTGGACATGGACATGAAAAAATCCACAGACAAAACATATGCTTTATGGGCCAAAATGTATGCATATCTGGTATAATTTTAATTATCTTCAAGAATTCTGCAGTAAACCAACTTGAAAACTGTTAATATTGTGGAGTTTGGTGATTACAATTTGACACAACGTTGACATTCCATTTAAGTGGGACCAAAATGAGCCACTGAAATCTGCCACCATTCATTCCAGTAGATACTGGTTGTGTAGGAACCAGTAGTGTATTAGCAGTGGGTTTCGGTACCAAACCTTCCCGAAAAACCACGCGATAGAAGGTATAAAAACCTGATTCAGCACAGTGATGGCAAGCGATATTAGTGAGGCTGCTACTCGCTATTTCAGTATAACAGGACTGTGGAATGTTTTTTAAAGATGATGTCCAAAACCTACAGTAAAAAGATCTCTCTGAGGCCTGACATGATGGTGGTGAATTATATTTTGCATATGGTTCCTCCAGCAAGCTTGGGGCCCTTAAGTAGCGCATTGAATCTGGGACTCTTACTGATTCGAATGCACGATGTTGTTCGTATAAATATAGACACAACTACATCATTAAACTTGGTTGCGTTTGTGCATTCATGGCGCAGCTATTGTTTGGAACGTGTATGCTCTGAAGTGTCCCAGATTTATTCCCTTTGTCCCTGTTTGAGTTACATGGTGTTTTGCTTTGTGCTAGAGTTATTTGTCCTCTGATAAAAAGTGCAACGTAAAGATCCCTACATGGCCCAGAAACGATTAATTTCCCCACTCCTTTACACCAATGGAAATAACAGGTCAGCAATGTTTATATTCGGCTGTTTCTGAGTGTAAGGTTTAGTGTCAGAGTGCCCTGAGGCTTACTGCAACGTCCAGTAGATTCAAAAGCACCTGCACAGACACCTGCAACGATCCCCTGTGCATTACTGTGAAATGCTTCCCTCAACACAACCTAAATCAGCACACTTTGTGCTTGTTTCAGTAAACAAGGTCTGCGTTTTCCGTGCCAACCTATATGGCCTATGTCACCCGTTGTTTCACAGTCAAAACTCCAAGCCGCACAACCTCTCCGCTCTTTTCCCACTGAAGAATTCTAATCAATCAAGAAGCCCTCCGGCCACCTCCACAAGAGCTCTCTCATGCCCAGTCAGGACAAAAAAAAAAAAAAAAGAGACTTCAGTCAATTGGGAATATAGATAGAGGAAATACTGAGGTCTGTGGATAAAATGAGTGCCTGAAGTCTAATTTTGGTACATGAAAAGCCTGGGAACATTGGAGCAGAATACAGCCCTTTCCCAAAGAACCTATTCAGAGTTAGAACTGAAATGAAGCGCTGGGAAATTTGTTTGGGACCTTTGTTTCATACAATTTTCAACTGACTGACATGAGGGGGGGGGGGAAAAGTGCGTTTGATTTGCCAAATGCACCGGGGAGTAAACACGCTGTGAGTCTGTTAAATACCATTCCGTTTTAACTTAAATCATTTCACATCATTAAACACATGCATGAAATTAATAGCTGATATGGCAATTAGCAATGTCCTATTACTGATCACAGAGTAGGTAATTAGAAAAACTCTGAATTCATTGTAAAGAGATGTTTTTTTGGGGTTTTTTTTACTGCCTGAATGTGTTTATCAAGCATTTCAAGTGATCTTATGCATGTCAGCGTCTATCTTGCAGTTGCTCTGTGCTCTTTTTTTGATATTCTGTTTTAATTTCTACTTGAATGTTTGTTGACATTAGTAGCACAAATTGGGTAACAGTATAAGTGATATTAAACAGATAATTAAAAATTGGGGAGGGGGGGGACTTGAAATGACTGAAGACAATTATTCATCCATGCTGCACATCTAAGGCAGGGTTTCATGAATAAAATACACTGGCAAGAAGCACACAAATCTGATTGGCCAATGAAAAGTTAAGCCATAGACAACTTTTTCTTTTTTTTTTTTCTTTTTTTTTTTTTTTTTTTTTTCGCTTGTTAAATATGCCCACACTGACCGAGTTTCCCCTGGTTGTTCAGCTCCATAAGAAATTTAACAACCTCTGGTGACATTAGCCAACTTACTCTAAGACGGTGATAGGAAGAGACACAGGAGAGGCGGCTCAGGTGGAATTCACCCCAGGCTAATCACTCGTGACCTCTATCTATGGGCGCAAGTCGAAGATACTTTTAAGCTTAATGACGTTAATGTTATGGCTTTTGAACTGACTTCTTCTAAATGACGAGAGGAGCCGTGGATCTGAAGTATAGGGTAGATTCTCACATCACATCTAGGCAATCGTATGAGATTTTCCTCCAAAACACACAAAAATACTCTCGCCTAATGTCAATACTAGATTATGATATTTTGGCTGATAGTACCTTGGCATCACACAATCTCCTATGGGTGTTAAGATGAAGCAATTGAATTTGTGTCACTTGTGTTCTCAAAAGAGGCTTGACAGCATTTTACTGAAGCCCTGGACTGTGCTGATATCTAATTCTTTGTTTATCGCCTCAGGCTGGAGCCTAATTTTCCCTATTAATTCTATAGTACTAAGCAAGGGATAACAAATGTAAATATGGGAATCGTGCGATATCTCTGCAAGCAGATGTGATATGTCTGTTGTACAATTACATAGACACAGCGAGTCGGATTACTGCTACCTTTTAACTTGATGGATTTAAATGTAGATTTTATTTTCCGCATATGAAGTAAATGGCCCATGACGTTGCTTATCATGGCCCTAAGTGCATTTAGGGTTCAGCTGAGCGTGTTAACTGTATTCTTAGTCAAGCTAACTCAGTCAGTCCTTGACATAACACAGCAATAAGGACACACACTTGTGCATTAACACACACACACGCACACACCCTACTAAGGATGAATAATAAGCCAAAGAAAAGTCACATTGCAGTTACATTTACTGATATTCCAATTGTCATACATGTCACAGTTATGTGAATGGTAATTCTTACATTGTCACTGGAAATAAATAATAAAAATGAACAAGCAGGTTCACTTGAACTGAGGCAGAGGAATCTCTGTAGCACCACAGTGGTTCAATTTATAATGATAGGTTGAGACACATTTTACATTTATCAAAAAATGACAGCTCCTGTGATATGGATATTGCATTTGGCCATATTGTGATTTCGATAACATTTGACGATCAGTGTTTCCCATTAATTACCTAGACTGTGGTGGCCTGCCGTAGTCTCATAATGAACCAAAAATATCGTGATGAACAGTGACAGGGAGATACCTTTGATCTCTTTCACACAGTTTTTATTAGCAGTACACATCCAATACATTTTTCCAGAAGGTGATTTCAGACTTTTTAGGTAGATTTCATCAGGTAGATTTGTGTTCAAAGCGTCAACTTTCTGATCAGTTTGATTCGAAGTTATTTAATGTCATAAAAACAGGTGATTGACACCATCCAGCCGGCCGGCCGGCCCGTGGATGCGTTGTCCCCACGTCTCTGCTGGGCAGACTCTGGCTCCAAATTGTGTCACACTGGCAACATGGCAGCTTCCGTGATCGCCGGGTTGTGGCTTCATTTTTACACAGTGGGAGGAAATTACATTACAGTTACATCTATGTTTAGAACAGTGAGAAGAGGATCACTTTATTCACAGCATCTCTGCGCTAACACCGGGGGTCACCTTCAGCCCAGCACTGAGGATGTTACAGCATCGCATCGCTAATCCAACATAAAGGTTAACAACACATAACGTCATAAACTGAACTGTAAACATGATAAAACAGAACACAGGACAACTTAACATGGTAAAATATGTGCAACAGTAATGTCCATGACCTACTGATACAGAAACGTTCAACATGCCCAGTCAGGACACTACAATATTTTTACACTTCCCATCATGCCATTGTGTTTTCAGCGGTTTCTTCGGTAAAGAATCTGTAAAAAAAAAAAATCAAGCTTTCCACACGGTCAGACGTCTACAGCTCCACTTTACCTTTTGTTCTGTGCTCTGACTTTACAACGGCAACAAAACATCTGGCACAAACTCCTACAGATTAAAGTGGACGAACCCAACACTTTTAGTGCTGACAGACTCCAAAGAATGACTCTGAATGGACTTAAATACACTCACTAGACTAACAACATTATTGCTACAAACAACCCATGCCTCAACACTCTTGTGTGTCTGCTTTGTCCAGAGTGTTGTCTCTCAGACAGAACTGCAGTCCCTCTGTGAGCAGTGCGGTAAGTGAGAAGAATGAACCTGAGTTGATTCGTTTTTATATTGTTCCAATGCTGTTATTGATTGGCTGGAGGTACAAACTCGCTACCCAAAAGATCCCTGCCCAGAAACATCCCGAACACAGCAAAACGAGAGGAAAACAGAAAATACAGGCAGGCGGCGGGGTCTCTGCAGGTAAATACACCACCTCGCACTGACAGAGGATCAGAAGTGACGACTGAGAGGGATTATTAATGTAGGAGTTTATATATTGTTTTTTAGGAAAATGTTACATATTTACACTATAAGGCTCTGAATCGAGCAGTAAGCCATTCATCTAGCAGCATACGTGATTTCTGTGACACGAGTTATCCGTTACTATGGTTAATGCGTTTCCTTCTGTATGAATTGTTGTAACGTATTACTCTGTGGAGAGTGTATTTGTGGATATGATGTGTAATTGAAAGTGACTGTGATCCTCTCCATATGAATACGATTATGATCTCCTCAAATGGGATTGCGGTGTGGGAGGCAGTAGTGATTATCAGTCACATCAGCTGAAATAGCAACCCTGACATATTACAAGGAGTTATATGATACAACGTTAATATCAAAAATACGGTTCGATTTAACTTTAAAACAGCACCCACCAGTGCTTCGACAGTTAAGAGTGCAAGGAGGCATAGATTCAAGTGGATAAAAATGAAATAAGAAGTGGAGAGCAGTTTAGGGCGTCGGCAGCCAGTTGCGGTATAATTAAGTCAGCTTGGCATGTCTGCCTCTGCATTAGAGGAAGAGGCACTGAGTGCCAGGCCTCCACTGGGCCTGCTGAGCAGATACTAATAGAGATGCCAGCAGGCCCCCTAATATAGTTGTTGAATATCAGAGTTTTTCACTTAGACTTCTTGGATTTGGAAAATTGTTAAAAATGTTCTAACACTAAAATGACATAATATATTAGAAATACTCACATTTTCACTTGTTACACGGTGCTATAATCTTCCTTTTCATTATTACTGTGCATAATATACAGTAGATTTAATTATTTATCCAGAACTAGAACAATTTTATGTTGTAGACTGATATGGATATCAGCTGGGCGAAAAAAATTCTTTATAATTTGAATGCAGATGAAATCCCAATCTAGTCATTTGTTTTCTCATCCTCCTCGCATTACTGAAGATAAAGACCTTTTGACTTATGTTTCACTTGACTTTTACTTACAAATTCTGTTTCTCAATTTGAAATATTTCCCTCTTATTAAGACAATTAGAAAAAAACAGAATTACATAACATACATGAAGGCATCATATGCATATTTAGTTGAAAAAGGGAGGGGATCAGAGCAGAGCCATGTGTTCGTTCATTGATATTCATCTTGAACTCCACGGCTTCGGAACAGTTTAACCCAGACCGGCTCTGTGAAAGATTGATGTATCTTAAATGCCAAATATTAATCTTTCACAGCAATACAGCTCAAGAAAAAGCTCCGTGGGAAATCTTAATTTACAGTTCATACATTTCCATAAGTATTCACTGGATGCCATTAAATAATACCGCTGCTGAGATGTTTAAAAAATGTGATGGATGACGTCAGAGTCATGAACAAGACGAGTAGGATTTAGAATATATGAAGGTAATCCCCGCGGTAAAACTATAAAGTATAAATTCAAAACAGCAACCTCTGTGTACGCTACAGCCAGCAGTGCAGGAGAGACATCAATATCAAAATGTCTCAGTAAAATTGGCTATAGTTATTTCATCATCCAGCGCCTCAAATCAAAGCATGCTTACAATCGTGAGCACAGAACAGAAGTTTACCCATGTAGCGATGACTGGCGAAGAGAGTGCTGAAGTCAGTATCACATTTGTCATCACTAGTCCCACAACCAGCATGCGCACTCAGCAACCCCCTCCTGAACACACGCTTCCCATGAAATGGATCTTTGGTATTATTCACCACTGAGAAACACAATTAGTTTAAGCACTGAGCATGCATCAGAGATTCATGATGAGCCTATTTGTTGAAGGAATGTTAAGGTTTTAATGGTGCATAAAGGAATTTACATCATCACAGAACACTAATCAAATATGTATAGTCTCCATTTAAACCTGTGTATAAAAATGAAACTCTTAATAGCGCATGCCTTGTACTGTGCCTGCATATTTTTGTCGAATTCTTTCTCCCCTCTTGCAGAACGGCCCGAATAAATTGAATATAGGCTGCTTATTCAACGCATTAATCTCTCGTTACTGACTTCAGACACCAGAGTGACACATGACAGCCGTTGTGTGCACAGCGGATGTGACCGCTGATAGGAATTCATTTTAATTTTCCCGTGCGTCCCCACTGTCCACCATTCTAGCCGCTCCCTGTGTCATCTTTGCTCTGTCATTTTCCTTTGATCACACTGTCAATATCTATACCGAGCCCATTTCCCTCGCCGACTTCCTGCCATTTACACTAAGAAATTCATTCAGAAAGTTATTAATGCTTGATCATTAGGGACTCCTTGCCTCTGATTTCTATGTACGTTTCCTGAATATCCCTTAGACAGTCTCCAAATTTTAATTTTATTGGCTTATTGTCAATGAGCGCCAGTGCCTGGGCTAGGACACAATGCAAATTAAAATTCTGATTGTCTGCTCGGGGTGAGAAACAGAACAGACATGAGAATATTCAACATACTGATTGAAATGACAGATGCTGGGAGGTAGCCACCCACCATGTAATTACTTGCACATTGTTATTCCCCATTTATTCTCCTAGAATATATGTTAAATGCATATTAAACACTGATAAATATGCAGTACAATTACGTACTGCAGGAAGCAGCTCGATGGCACTCAACCCTCCCATAAAAGGTGGAAAGCATGTACTTGCATGCAAAGCACAGCACAGTACACACATATCACACAATGTCTTATTTGACTTGAAGCCTACTGGGTATCAGTTTTATATACCAGTCAGTCTACATCTGCACAGGATACGTACAGTATTTATTAATATCCATATGGTGTAGCAACATATGTAGTACATAAAAACCAGGCCTTCACAACGGAGGAAAAGAATCAAGAATTAAGATATATTTAAAAATGCAGGAGCCAAAATCTGAGAAATACATGCCAGAATTTGAAAATACACAGCTTCCTTCTGCAGCTGTCTCGACTCGGTCCAAATTAAAAAAAAGGCAAAATATGGAGATAGATGAACCTGATGCTGCTTCACGCCGCTGTGGAAAAGAGAAGACACTTCTCCAAGCTTCCGTGTTAAACCCCAGATTAGAGGAATAGCATCACGTCTGAGGAAATCTTAACAGCGATCTGTAATTACAGCCGTCAGTCACATGTTTAACCTCCCAGCCGGCCTGAAAACACCTGAGATTAGACAAAGCCTGCGTCACGGAGTAGATTTTCTACAGCCCAGTCCACAGAGATGTGCAAAATTCTTGTGTACTCTCACTTGACCACTTGAATTACATTATGCTGAAAGGTAATTATGGAATTTTCACTCAATAATGTCAAAAGACTATCAAGTCTACACTACTGCAGCTTTAAATTATGGATGGACCTGCTGTGAAATCATGGGCCGGTACCGATGTGGCCCATAGTTGATGCCGATGTCAATTTCTGCTTATTTTGTTTTTGCTGTTGTTTAATCCTCATTTTGTGCCAAGGAAACAAAGAAATCTTTAAACTCCCTGAGCCCTTCATCATACTGTACTTGAACGAGCACAAATTCAATCATATAAATTACACACAAACAACCTTTGCTATAACTCAACAGACAAACACCGGCCTCTGCCATCGGCGCAATGTCATCACGTTTGCCAATGTTCCGCCCATATATCTGCGAATCCATGCCGACGTAAAGCAACGTACAGCAAACCTACGTGCACCAAAAGCAGCAATACGATAGCACAAAAGTTATCATCTCATTACTGCATTTTAGTTTACCCATATTACAGTAATTAATAATCTTAATACAGTGTGTGTGTTAGGATGGAGGGTTTTTTTGTCAACTAATTGTTTTTAAAATTCCTCTAAATTACTTTTGTGGTTGTCCATAATCCTAATGCCTTCTGGGGAATTACATGCGGAGCAGTGTCTCCAATAATGAAAGAAGAAGAGAAAGAGAGCTTGAATATCAGTTTTCATAACAAAACACTGATGGTTACTTGCTGATATAAATAATGTATATATATATATAGGTATGCATTATTTTTTTACGAGTGTGAAAAAGAAAATGTGAAAATAAACAAGATAGGATTTATCACACTTTGCTAAAGTAATGTCCAGTCACTTAGATACGATGGCAATTTTCAGCTTTAATTATTCATGTACATAAAATGTATGAGCTCTGGCACTACAGCTAATTGGTAGGGTTTCCCAATCATTTGTTACTTTTGCAACTTCAGACAAAAAACATTTTTAATCTTTTTTTTTTTTTTTTTTTTCCCCTTCAAGTAATGACCATCCCTCCACCTTTTGCTAATCTATCATAGAGCTAGAGAATGAGAGAGAGAAGGATTGCAGGCACTGGGGAATGGCCAATATTTCTCCTCTTGACACTCTCCTTTTAAAGCGATTTCACTGAATCTCTTAATCAAAACCTCGGTGCTGGAGAGGATATCTAGGATGGATGTTTTGCACTTAAACTAAATGAAACGCGTCTTTTGTCATTAGCGAATCTTGCCTTTGTTCCCGTCCATCCATTGACAGTGTTGATAGAGAACCCTGTAGAAATGCGAGAGAAAAGTCCTCTGTCATGTAAAGCCATTCAGCTGGGAAGGACGTTCCATGGCCCTTTAGTGAATGACATATTCCAGCGTCCCATAGACAATGTCAGCTAATGATGAACAAGCCTGTAACTGTCGACCTGCGCTTGTATCCTGCGCTCCTTTCCGATTGCATTCTGGTTGAATGTTATTGTTGGCAATAAAAATAGCCTGACATAATGGTAGCTAATGGGGCTTTAATGGAGAGTGTCATAGAATAATCAATCTGAGGACGAGAGCAGATGAACAGAAAACCCATCAGTAATGAATTTTTGCACCAATAAGACCCACAATATTGTTCTTAAAGCAACTTATGACAATTGGCAATTTATGTCGACGCAGATAATTATGGAGACCGTGGGGTATAAGATTTAATTTGT
The DNA here is from genome assembly GCA_037367275.1 of Coranthus polyacanthus. Taxonomy (NCBI): domain Eukaryota; kingdom Metazoa; phylum Chordata; class Actinopteri; order Kurtiformes; family Apogonidae; genus Coranthus; species Coranthus polyacanthus. The sequence goes on along the minus strand of JAPQRN010000014.1, from coordinate 12,171,955 downwards.
AAAAAGGAGTCTCCTTTGTAGATGAAATACATCTGAGCTATGTTGGTTTTTCTTTGCAACAGCTGAACTGTGTGTCCAATATGACGCTAATAGATTCAGAGCAGGGCATTACGTGTCCTTGCTCAGTTGCATCCTTAGTCACCGAACATTCATGCCTCGTGTTAGAATTTGTAGCGGGAGCCCAGAAATGGAAATGGCAATAGAGGCTGTGTGTGCTTGTGTTTCTGCATGCATTTTCAGTAAGTATTTTTCACCTCCTACTCCCTAACTCCCCATGTTCCTGCGATTGGTTTGAGTCACTCATACTGACCTAGATGTCACCTTTCCTTGCACCCTCACCAGACATTCAGCAGGACCAGTGGACCAAGAAGAACGAGCGGAGGTGGGGGCGGGGGCGATTGAATTTAGGGCCAAAGCCGAACTTGATGTGGAAAGACATCTCTATTTATTTCCGAAAACATTCTCAACAGTGCTGACAAACACAAAGTGACATTGCTGCCACACCACGGCTAACTCCAAATCCTGCCGCTGCTGCTACTTCTTTTGTCCAAATACTGTGATTCACAGAGGAGGTGTTATACATTGCAGCACTGTGCCAGCCTCTTGCAGGCTTCAAAGTCTAGTCTTGTTTAGGGCTGCCTAATAGTCAACCAAACGTTAGTCAAAGAGACATCATCCTTTAAACAGCTGGTTATTAGTTAAGTCCATATGTTGGCAAATCCAAGAAGGTTAAATGCAAACTTTCCAAGGCAACATTCATCTATTTTTCAACAACCGCAAACATTATCATTTGAAACATGTAAGTAGCCTAACATTAGCCATTTAGCATGGCCGCTTACTCTACCATTAGGTAGCCCAAATAAATATGTGCAAATTCCCCTTTGTGCATGATCTTGTAAAATGTGTTTATATTTTCTAAGCTTATTATTATGGTTATATATTTCTCTATAATAGGGTTGCGGCTAACGGTTATTATCATTGTCAATTAAACTGTGGATTATTTTCTTGATTAATCGATGGGTTGTTTGGTCTATAAAATGTCAGAGAATGGTAAAAACTGTTGATCATTCTTACCACAAGCCCAAAATGATGTCTTCGGATGTCAAGTTTTTTTTCCCCGACCCAAAGATAATCAAGGCTGAAAGCATAGTAGTAGCAGTTATCCATTCATTTATGATTATTTACTACTAAATTGCTGAGGCAGTCTCAAGTCATGGAAACCGATATAAATTTTTGTTTTGCATGTTGTATGTTATGTTGGTGTATATGTTTATCAATTAAAAAAAAAGAAATAACTGGACTGTTTTAAAGTCTTTCAACCCTTCATCATAAATAAACAGACATGCGATGAGAAGTCAACTAAAAGCAGGAACTAATGACCACTAGTGGACCAGGAAAATCATTGGTCGGGGGCAGCCCTAGTTCTGATTTAGTTAAGAATTATTTTTTTAATCACAAACCGTGTTTCCTTTTTACCCGCCTTCCCTCTAGAGATATTAAATTACTTCATTGTGTTCCACTGCACCAGAAATAACTCCTGGACCCTCTATTGGCAGATAATAAGCAGGCCTCCACAGTGCCCGATTGATTCTGGGCTCCCTAAAGGACCCTGCTAAGCAGCCATGATGAAGACAGCAAAATTATTTTGAGTAGCTCAGATGTGCCACTAGAAGACTGTCTATTTGTTGCAGGTTTGACTCCCTGGAGCAACAACGATCAATAATGCCTTGTTGCAGACGCTGAGAGAAAGGACTGTGTTGCCAGATTTGGACTGAGGCTGTGGCACTGCTCTGATACTAGCCGGGTGCTTCTGAGATTTCTGCCTTCTTGAATGAAGACGATAAACAATGTTTTGGTAAATGTTGAGGGAGGAATCATTTGCTGCCTTCATCTCTTGTAAAGATAATGCCTCAAATGCACAAAGCAAAAGACATTACATAGCACAGGAGAGGGGCTGCGGTCAGGATATGCAATTTTATAGAGAGCCCTTCAGGATTTGTATTCATCAGTGCTTTTGTTGAGCAAGATGTATTACCCTGGTGTGTTGAGGGATGGAGTAGATGTTTTGGAATCTGCTCATCATAACGAGAATGACAAAAATAGGTTATGGTGATGTACTATGCACAGTGGTTAGATAGAAGCAGACATGAAAATATTGGTGGGGATATTCTGTTACATGTATCATCCTATTTTCGTCTGTATCCGTCGCATCATCTAAATGACTTTGTTTGCATGCGTGATCGGTGTGGTAACAGAAGAATTTACCCCAACAAACAGTCGCTGTGGCAGAGGTGACCTGGATTGTATTTCACTGATGAAGTCTGAACACATGCACTAACAGCTCTCAAAACAATGAAACCTGATTCATTTCCAGCCTTTGAATGACTGATCAGAGCCTGGGGTTTTAATTAAAATTACTTAATGAGATTCCATTAAGCTACAAGTAATTTTAAAATAAACTTTAGCATAATTGGAACCTTTTCATGCTTTATAATGACAGGTAACCTTTTACTGTAGAATATAAAGTCACCACACTCTCAGTGATGAGGTTAAGGAATAATTTCCAATCAATTAAGACGCTCATCTTCGTGCAGGGATGACCTTTGAGATTCAAGTAAGAAGTGAGATAACTACTGAACACAAATTGTTTTGATATTTTAATTTCCCTCTTACTGCAGTAAACGACTGCATTTGCATTATTTCCCCCAAAATGACTGAATTCACCATTGCCATCAGTGCGCTGTGTTGCCTTGATTGAGCAGTTATGAGCAAGTGCCAAACTCTACAAAACCATCTCCTTCGTATAATTTGCTCAATGTATGTCACTGAGAGAATTTTTAAATCAATATTCACTTGCCTAACCCTCTTCTGCCTGCCCTCTCGGTTTTCAAGCTATGGATTTATCTCACTGTTATACAGTATGTATTACATTCTGCATCGAATTCTTCCACAACCACACCCTCCATCACCACCGAGCACTTCTGCAGAGCACAGATCAATTACAAGCTGGCCTGCCAAGCGATCAAGTCTATAATAACACAGTCTCTCCATCTTGTTCTGCTGCAGTAAATTACCTGGGCTGCAGGACATGCCTCATCTTTCCCTCCTTCAACCCTTGAGGGATCTTTATTAATGCCCAGGCTTTACATCAAATACAGTCAGGTGGCCTGGTAATGAGATCACAGCCAAGCTTGGCCTGATTTAAATGCTAAGTACAGGTCAAAGCCAACCAGTGACCTAAACACAGTCCACCGGCTGGGTGTAATGATAATCCAGATCCCGATGTCACAAGAGGAAAGCAGAAAAATAGGCGATGTGTACGTGGGGGTGTGTGTGTTTGCTTGAATACACAAAGGATGTGAGATGGGTAAGATGGGAGTGAGCGTGAGAAAGCAGAAACAAGGCGATACATAAATTAAAAATCTGAATATAAATATCTGTTAAGCTGTGTTTTGCAGACAGCTTTATTTAAGATGTCTGCGTGGAAAGCACTGCGGATGTGAAAACGAGTGGCTGCCCCCAAACTACCTTTACGCTTTTTTTTCTGTCTGGCAGACAGAAGCCAGACAGTCTCTTCGTCCTTGTTTTTCTTCACCCCTCCCAAATACACCAATTACTCAGCCCCGGGGCTAAATCTGAGCTGTCGAAAAGTTGAAAAGGGAAAAAAAAAAAAAAAGTAAAAGATGAATAAGAAAACAACAAACTTGTGGTAATTAAACATCAAGGCTATGGAAAAGGGAAGTGCTAATCCGCCCAACTCAGCTGATTCCACCATTCCAAAAGCATTTACACTTTCATTAAAGTGTGCAGTCGAGCAGAACAAAATCATTTAGAAGGCCCTGCATAAACACCAGAAGTGAACCTGTGGCTGTCTATTCTGCACAGTTCAGAGTACAATAATTAGGACTAGCCCAGACCACAACAAGATATTCACAGAGAAAAAACTTATGAAAAAAAAAACAACATATGCAACATCGCAGGGACGCAAACAGTGATTGTAATGCAATCATAGTCATTGGTTCCTATGTCAATGTGGTAATGTGAATGAAAGGACTATTACCTTCTTTTTCATTTTACACATCACAAACAAAATCATTGACGCTGACGGTTTTGTTTTGTTTTGGATTAAATTCGGCTTGTCAAGTCAAATCTCTAAATGGAGACGCTCATTTCAAACCACAACAACAAGCCTCGTATTTCAGCTACAAGGACAAATAACGTCATTTAAAAAGTGACCTATTACGATGAATCCTATCAGGCAATCAACTGACACCTGTGATAACTGGGGTTTATTTTTATTTATTATTTCCAACATCAGTTGCGCAAATGAGGGCACACATGGCAATGTTTCTTCACAGGTTAAGTATAATCGAGTAGATATTCCTTTCAAATTCAATACAGTATTAACACTTTTGTTCAGCTGCTAAAACCGACACAAACAATTCATTCTACTACTTACATTTCTGCTATTTCTTATAAAATAAAAACAAACTAATTTATTCGTTGAAACCACGATACCTTGAAATGTAACTTTTTTTTTTTTTCCTGAAGATATTAAGGGCTTCTAATCTATGTTTACTTGCACCCTCACAGTCTTAATTATATCTAAGATAATTCCTAATTCAGATGAAGATTACTGGATATGATCGAAAGCACCAGAACAGCTCGTAAATTTACCTAAGCTCCTAAATCCACCCAAAGAAGATGAGAAAAGTGAGAAATTGTTTATCGATTTTTATCCATAATATGCAAATTTAATTTAACTCTCTATTTTTTATTTATTTTTTTTTTTTATTTTTTTTTTGCGAGGTTGAGTGCGTGTTTAGGAAGTTAAGAACGCGCGGCTGCAGATGCCTGTCAGAGCATTTACTGTGGATCATGACTAAAGCGTTTTGTGAAGCTACTCTGTCCATTAATGAAAACATAAAGCTTTCAATTATACATGGCAAACTTACTTATTAATGTCAGCCACCAAAGAAAAGCAGTCCAGTAGATGTGGGGAATTATTTCTTCTTCTTTTTTTCTTTTTCTTTTTTTTTCTTTACAGTTCATTAAGTTTTAAAATAAGAAAATCAATGCCACAAATCCATAAAGTCAGCGGTGGTTTTGAGTAAATGCATTCAGTCAGTGGGCAGAAGTATGAGTCAGTCTGAGTCAGTCTGAAGGCTCACACTGCTACCACTCCCACCTGCTTCACTGCCATCGGCATTATGTATTTATTTTTTAATGATTGTGTTTTGAGGGGCTGAGTGTAGGAGAGCATACTGGTGATGTGAGTGGGGAGTGTATTGACACAGGAGGGAAAGGAGGGAGGGGGGCAGAACAGAGAGAGGGAGGGAGGAAAAAAAAATAAAGTCCCAACCTCTAAGTTTGTAGGGGTGAGTTCATATTGTGCGTCTCTGTGCTGCTGCGATTGGTGCCATCAAAGTCAACACTGTGTCGGCTGACTGACATGATCCGTTTCTGCAAATTGCTAGGGCAAATTGACTTTCCTTTCATAGCATACACCACTATCATTTTCAGCATTCCCACCAAAGACAGAATATAACGACGGCATGTCAGGCTGAGTATAGCCATGAATTGATCACTCTGAATTTTCTTCTGACAGCAAACCTTTTGCAGACAGATGCAGGTATCAGGTATGTGGAGATCAGCTCTCCCCGGCCCCCCCCCCCCCCCCGTCTGATCGGCAATCTAAATCAGCAATCTAAAATGGCCCAAGGCTCCAACATCCCATCAGTCAGTGAGAAAAACATCTAGCAAAGATGTTGGAGGAGGAAAAATAATAACACAGCAATGTTGCAGAGTTAAAAGGCAGTATCTTTAATTCCATCAATACTTTCTGTCCAAGTTGCACTTACTATTCAGACCTTCTTGAGACAATATTTCTTTACCGAAGAAGCAAACAGCATTGATTAGTGTTTGTTGACAGCCACACTATAGGTGAAGCATTGCTGCTGCAGAAAACACACTGCCTGAAACCAAAGGAGCGGCAGTTAAATCTGCAGTTCCTGGTTTCCAGTGATTTATTGAAGATGGAGTAAGCTGTTATAATCAGTGATAGATAGTCCATTAAGCACACGTCACTAAAGCTATTTGACTGACTTATAATACAGTTATTTCATACCTCGCTGTGTTTCTGACAAAATGTTCCAATGGAGCTCTTTTCTCAAGACGTGGACCTTTTTTTTTTTTTTTTTCTTTCTCCAAAGGTCTCTCAGTGGGTGGGAATAGGGAAGGCAGCTGTAATGTGATGATAGGTAAATGTGAAGTTTTAAACTGGAAAAACTGGACACGGATTGTACATTTTTTTTAAAAATAGAACGGC
>JAPQRN010000014.1:12133723-12156701 GCA_037367275.1 Coranthus polyacanthus | reverse complement strand
GGGGGGGGCTTCATAATTCTTATTTGCATACTTTAGCAGATGTTTAATAAAGTATTTTAGGACTGTGACAGGCCATGTGTTTGTGCAGTACCTTCAGGTCAGTGAAATTTCTCAGGCTTCTTCCAGAGAAGGTCTCAGAATTTAATATTTGGCAGCTACCGGTGTACATCATGACATAAGTGACTCAATGTAGTGCATTTAATCTGTCACTTACTAACCTTACCAGGGGGGCACAGCGCAAAAGAAAAACAACATTAACATCCCCTTGACCTATTGCTATGAAATATTTACAACACGTTTTTTTGCTGTTATGCAACAAGCTCCCACTCACTCAGTTGTCACACAGGAAGAGCGTATCCGAGGCTCAAATTACTAGCCAGGTGCTGAAGGCCAGTGGCAAGACCCTATGTCATTTCTAAATGCCACTCTCCAGCTTTTTAATAACTGCAACTAGAGATATACGTCAGTATCCCGAGGGGCCACTTAAAAATAAGGGCTAGCTGAAAACATGCTTAGTCGTTATATCTGCCATTTTCAGGAGGAGGACAGGAGAATCTTTCGTCTCAAAGGTTTCGGCAAAGTACGGGAAGTAGTTTTCTAGAGGACAATCCGACAGGCATGTCAATATCACAAGCACACTAGTTTTAATTAAATTCTAAAGCCTCATCGCTGAGTGAGCCTCAAATACTATCGAGAAAAGCGAAAGGGCTCACAGACTGCTTTGATTGGTAGCCAAGGGACGAGAAATTGTTTGCCAAAGGTAACTGGAACTTTGCTCCGAAAATGGCGCGCTGACCTCTCGCATTGACCTCAATCACTCGGTCCCGCTGCGTCCCACAGTCCCCTCAACTTTTGGCAGTATCCTTGCGTTACCACAGCGATGGCCTAATTTGGAAGAGGTTGTGGGAGTAGAGAATGCAGTCACTCATTGTAGAAAGAACCTGAGACTTCAAACCAGGGAGTTGGCCTTGTGACCCTCGCTTCCTAATTTGTTTGTGCGCCTTTGTATTCCCGGAAGCACCCGGCAAGAGGAATTTGGGTAAAATACTGCTATTATCCACAGCTGTTTGATGCTTTTTAAAGAAATGATTTAGATATACATAGTTGTTTTCCACAAATTCATCTCGCAGGTAGCACTTTAGATTTGTTATTATCTTATAATGGTTTGGCATTTAAAGCTTTCATCTCAATATAACGGGAAGTAATGAAATTGTGTTTGTGGTGCTCAAACTGTTAATCATGGCTGAGTGTATATACAATGGATGTTTGTGAGAGCACTATTTCAAGCCAAAAAATCTTGATCTCCCCCTGGTGGCTGGCTACCGTATAGGTCATAAATCCCGCCCCCTTTGGCCAAAGTAGAAACTCAAACTACATGTCCAAGAAATTTTTCCCAATGGTGATTTCAGACTTTTTAGGTGGATTTCATCAGGTAGATTTGTGCTGAAATCGTCATCTTTCTGACCAGTTTGTTACTGGTCGTTAGTAAGTTACTTGGTGTTATAAAAACAGGTGATTGACAGCTGTAATGACCAATCACAGTCGCGAATCCGCGGCTCCAAATTGTGTCACACAGGCAACATGGCAGCTCCCGTGAACACCAGATTTTGGCTTCATTTTCACACAGTGGGAGGAAATGGCATTGTGCCGCCCATCTTACATTCTGCGGCATCAACAGTTACATTTGAAAAAAAAAAATAGCAGCACAATCCTGTTTATTCTGGGTGACCCATAGACTTTGCAATTCATGTTTTTTATAGGAAACCATTTGCTAAAATAAGACACAACATAATAAACTGGTGAGAACATATTTCTAGAGGACAAATCGATGTAGATTTTGTTCCAAATATCATTTTCAGTTTTCTAAGAAGCGCATATAAAATTCCTTTTCACCTGTGTTGTGTATGCGTCATCAGTAAAAAGGCAGTGGTGTCTAAAAACCTGGGTACACAACACCTGCAGCTAAATACCACTGGAGGTAAGCGAGAAAATATCTTACTCAGTTCTGTGAATTTACCGTAGGATTTTTAGATGTATCGACACATCTTTATAAGAGGTCCATCTGTCTGTCAGTCCCCATTACATTGAAAATCAATTTTCTAAGCAATTTCAGTACTTGAGATACCGCTGATGCAAGAATACTGGACGCATCGTTGACCTTGTGGTTCTTGTTCTGGTTAAGTGAATCCAATGCAGTGGTGGACTACCTGAAAATAAGTGTTGCACTGACACACACTGTATTGGTGGTAATTTTACAAGTAGATTATTCATATTGTTAGGTGAAATTTCATTCGTCACACAAAAACTCTGAGATTTACAAAAATGAAATGCCTAATTTCCATATAACACTGCCTTAGGTGTGTCCTGAGGAGATAGTTTGACAAGGATGTTTAACAAGGAATACTTGCATATTCAATAAAACAGCGTCCATAAACTAGCACTTTGTCCAACAACAGGGTACAATAATTTACTAAACAATGCAATGCAAGTGTGAAAACTAATTTACAGCTTTGCTGTCTCGAAAGAACTCACAGTACTCTAAATCTCCCTCTAATCGGAAAATTTTGATGATTAAAGAGCTGCTTGCTTATTCTAATATGTAGCTTTAGTCACAGAACATCCATTGAGATTGTGGATCATTTTGAAGCCAAGCAGATAGAACTGCTCATGACCTGTGTTATCTGTCAGTGTGTTTACTGTATACTTGGAATCTATTCCCTGGATAGTGGAAGATGAGTTCTGCCTCCTCGTTCTCTTTGCAATTTCAGTCCACTGGGGACCGCTGCCATCAGTGTCCCTGGCATTGTACAAGATGTTCCCTTGCATAAGAGATTTCCCTACTGATGTCGTCCTGTCATTTCCTTTCTTGTCCATAATATAATGCGACTATGTGTTGCTCCACACAACATGCTACATCTGAGAGGCTCAACAACATGTCTCCCACCACCCACACAGCCAAGCTGCAATGTTCTACAACACCCAAAGCTGTTTTCCTGATGGTTAGAAGTAAAATGAGTTTTCTGCACTCCTATAACAGGTGTTATTTGAATATTTTAGGGTGAAAAGACATTTGCTATCAAGAGATGAGATGACTACAAAGACATGTAATCAAACCAGAATGCTGTGTGCTACAAGCACCAAACAGAGGTCAAACAGGAATGGTTAAAAAGTTTAATATTTCATTCTTAATATGCAAATTCCCTGTCATTTCATAGACATGATGAGGCTGAACACTGCAATAAAGAAATCTGTCAGCTTCAGAAGTAATGCTTTCAATTCTAAACACCAATTAACACCTTTTTACAGTTTCAGACTCAATTATCAGCACTCCACTCCACTCCACATGAACAGTTTAACAAACTAAAATGACACCTAACTTTAATATTCAACAACATTAACGATAATAAAATATATATTTTGGAATGTTTTACATTTGCTATGGAAAGTAAATTACATCTGATCTACCAAGAACTGAGATGAGAACCAATGTACCATTTCTACACTGCACACATACCATAACCAAAAACAGAATCTTAACGTCTGTGTTTGGGGCAGATGATTTTCTACAGATTATACCTATTAGAATATGTTGCATCAATGTGTGTGCCTCCTTTCAAAGTACTCACTGAAACCTGTGGATCAGCAGGACTCAACACAAAGTCTAACGAGAGATTATCCAAGAGAATGAAACGCAACATGTTTTTTATCATGACAGACATTACTTAAAACGAGTGCATATGTTTGACCCTCGCAGCTTTGAGAAAACAAACCTGCTGCATAGAGCGAAATCAATTCATTTAGGCAGACGTGGACGTGGAGAGTGACGAACTTCTGGTCTTTGTTGCAGTATTTTGACTGTGATAGAGGTTGAATAACATAAATCTGAATCAGTTACACACAAAAAAAATGTCTAAAGGCAAAAAAAGTGTAAACCATAATTTCTCTTGTTGGGTTTTAATTTTGATCTAAAATCTGCCATGTAGTCATGTCCCATAAATGTTGTATAAATGTGTAATGAGGCTGTTAAATGTTAAATTGTCATGTAGAGAAAGTGTGATCAAAGGTGTCATTAGTAATTTATTAATGTGCCATGCCAAACCTGAACAAAGAAAGTGTAAGCCATATGCCAGTGATTGACAGACTCAGGTCATTGTAGATGATCAGCTCTGGCTGATATGTCTGAGAAACTGTAAATATATCTACTGTGGTTGGCAGAGACTACTGTTCAAAACATCACTCGGTTTCTTTTCTACACTTGATATTTCTGATGAAGCAGTGGGTGTGATAGAAAATCTCTCTCATCCTTTTCCCCCCAGTTAAAATGGAAACCAGACGGGGAGGAAAAGAGAGTGGCGGGCCACAGCAGCTTCCATCACTTATCCACCACTCATGCATGATTGAAAGGCCTCTGCAAGCTTGGAGAACTGCATCATTTATACCAGGCTCCTTCAAAAATCAAGAGGCATGCAGAAGCTATAGTTAATATTGACAAAGCATTGGCTTAAAAAAAAAAAAATTAAGGCAAGAGGAAAGTCTAAATAAAGTACAAGTTCATTTCCTCTTGGGTAAAGCTTAGACTTTTGTCTTTCTTTTTTCCTCTGCTCCTGCGCTAATCTTTTAGATGGATTCAGCTAAATTGTTATAGTCTCCCACGGAACATAAATGGAGAGCATCCAGGGATTTGGAGCTGCTATTAGGGAGACAAAATGATCCATCAAAGCAGCTGCTAGGGAAGGAACAGGGAAATAAGGATGATGTGAGAGAAAGAGCTATTTTTGTGCTGTGTGCCATGTGGTGGGTTTTTTTTTTTCTCCTTTTCTATTCCCTTGCGTTCTTCGTTCCCTGCATTGGCAACACCACAGTGGTGAGTTAATCTGTGTTCTCTTCCCTCATGTGTGCTCCATATATTTGGTCTCCATCAAACTTGCATTCAGTGAGAATGCATTAAGTTTAACCCGTCTTACCACTGACACCACCATCTCAGCAGCAGCAACAGCAGCAGCCTCATCAGGCCTATACTAACAGATGGACGATCACAGCTACAGGCTGTCTTCATCTCCACCGCTCCCTTTTATTTGTTGCCATCGACAGCTATAGGTTGCAGCAGAGGATTTGTGCCCGTCAGTCAGAGCTCAAGGTGTATGATGTGTTGCATCTGTATAAGACACCTTTGTTAAGAGACAAAGAGTCGAGCGAGTTGTGGGAGGTGGAAGATGGAGGTCAACACACTGATTAATGACTGAAAGCAGCTGAGAACCACATTCTCTGTTTCAACCCCACCTACATCCCCCGAGGTGAAAAGAGAAGAGATATATCCAGCACATCACAGCAGCAAAACTCCGAGCCCCGTCCAGTTCTGCTAACAATATTGACTACCAATCAACCCAAGCAGTGAGATTCAAATCACTCGGCTTTTGCTTTAGATGCTTTGTGTTTTCTTTCCCTGCTCCTGACGATGGAAAGCTTGCACCTGCCAGTCACAGCTCAAGCTGTGTTTTGATGCCTTTAAAAGTGTGACATTGTGCTGTGATAAGACACAGGAGCCTGGGTTCAGGCTGTAGCTGTTCACCCACTGGGTTTCCAGTGGGAAATGGAAACCACTGCAGTATTTGCTGTTTATTTTTGCAGCCTTTTATCACACTCAACAAATACTCCACGACTGAAAGCAACTGTAAAAAACGGGGGAAATATTTGCACAGTCTTATCTCTTGAGAACAGCAATCACAAATCAATACTAATTTAACCAGTTTTAAGTCATACCGTGTGAGAACTGGCACAACAAAGGTCATGAAGACTGGAAAAATGCTGCAGCACAATTTGGTTTATGGTTCAGTGGCAAAGAAATTGATCTAGGATTAAAAAAAAAAACAGCTAAATGAAATACTTATTTAAACAATTAGTGATTTAAAAATGTCTGCATGCAAGTTATTACATTATTCATCATCTGTCAGCAAAGCGATACATAAAATGTAATCTGAAAAGTACTTATCAAATTTCTACACAAACAACCAAATGGATGCTTACACTGATCCAGCCTATTTCTATAAAAGTGCTAAAACAAACAGGACTCCATGCTGTCCCACATATTCTCAGCATGACGTTGGCCCCAGTGTCCTTAGGGTCCTGTCCTTCAGGGCTGTGCAATTCTGTGATAAGACTGGCGATAGCATCTGGCCACAAGATCAAGAATTAAAGGAAAGTATCCTGCCAGGTAAGGAGAAAAAACATTGATAAAATCAAAGGGAATATTTTAGAAATATTACATTTATGCTTTCATGCTGTTCTTTTGAAAAAAACAACTGTGATATCCTGTGAATTCAATTAATAAGTCAAACAGCTCCAGCTGAAATCGTAATGCAATTTTGTGGCAGGAGTAGCTATTTTTCTGTTAAAGTGTAATGTCAAGTGTTTAAGGATGCCAATCAATGCTCGTCTTTACAAGTCTCCTGGGCAGAGAGAAAGATTTTAGATCATAACTGTGAGGTCTTATTATACCTTGAAAGTGAGAAAAAAAAAGAGACATACATTATACATAAAACTAGCTAAGTGAGATGTGTCACTGTATAATTTACATCTCATTGTCATACATGCAGCGATGCAGCTTAATTACACTGTCAAACAATGGAAAAAGCCTCGATGGGAGTTGGAACAGAGCTCCAACAGCCTCTGTGTCTTGACCTTAGGTCGCCGCACTTAGATGTTCCACGGGCTCAGACGCATTAGCAGAGGCTGCCAGAGCTCAAACTAAACGCGCCTGTGACTCACTTGCAAACTTTTTCTAATTCATTTTTCCTCCATAAAACTAAAAGTAGCTTATCATCTGAGTTTCACATGGGAATCATCTTTGATTGATTGATGCAACCTAGATTTTCAAGGACTCACCAGAAGGATATATGAGGGGACAGGTATGCTTAGCTGACCTCCCAGGCCGTTGATTAATGCTGTGTGTACTGCTGATTTGTACCACTGCGAGAGCGCCGGGAGAGCCTGTGGAACACATGGTCCTCTCTGATCTCTAAAATCAGATAAAAGAGGAGGTAGAAACACACTCTACCTCACTCCTCTTAAAAGAAATGGAGGAGAGATTTAGATGGTTGAAACACTGCAAGCAATCCAGCCCAGTGCTCTGACAGATTCTTACCACTGTTGATTCCAAAAAAGTGGCCAAAACCTTGCCCAGAGGCTAGCAACCATAACAAATGTGGAAGAAACAGGGCTTGCTGGCCGACAAGAACAATAAAAGCTGGGGAACTTTTGTGTAAACACAACTGCATGTTTTTGATAGTTTCCTCCAGGGGTTTCAGCCTTACATCTCTCCCAGGTTCCAGCGGATAAAGAGGCCCACGCTTAAAAATCACATCCAGACTCCCTAAATAATAAGCTTCTGAATAGAAACAGCCTGAGAACATGTGGACAGGGTGAGGCAAGCCAGCAATCCGTTTCATGTGTTTATACTCAAGGCTGAGGAGCAAGACAGGCCAGCGCTGTCTTTCCCCAGGCTAAGGGTTGTTGTCTGACACAGATCGGCTCACCTTTGTTTACCATTTCCTTGATTTTCCATTTAGTTTCCTCTCTACACAGCTGCGGGGCTAAACGCGTGTTTTTGTTGCAGAGCCTGGTGTGATGCTGGAGGTCCCTTGGTTCCAAGTTGAGGGTTTTGACTGATGGACAGGTTCCCCTCTGGCCATGGTATCCTGCCTCTCTGCCTGCTAACACTCCTTGTGCAGCATCAGAAGACAGTTTGAAAACAGCTCAACAAACGGCTGAAAACTGAGGGGAATTGCTTTGATTTCGCTGGAAGTTTTAGGTTTTGAGTGAGCACGTAGACCAGCATTGATCAAGACAAAGTACCATAACATCATGTCACGCTACAGTGTTTTGTAATAGTTAAATACAAGAATCGCAACGTCAGCCTGTACAATTATATCATCGCAAAAGGCTGCGATCTAAAGGTCCTGTATGTGCACGGTGATATTTGGGATTCAGTGACAATGAGCACGAGCAGAGAGGTGCTGTTTAAAACATGCAAAATGAAAGTCACTGCATTTGTTATGTTTTTTGTATTTTTATACTAGATAAAGTTTGTATGTGTGAGTCGAGTAAACATTTCAAAATCAGTAACCTTTACTTGATGACCAAGCGAGGATTGTTTTTCTCACATCACACAACAGCATTGTACTATCCTAATAAGGTGGTATCTCACATGTAGCAGTTTTTAAAACACGCAAAACAAACATCCTGCTTTCTATTTGTGTACTTTTTTCTCACCACAGCAGACAGAGCAATTTGCGCCCTGTTAATTAAATTTTCACCTTTTTATCCCCCTTTATAATTTCCGACACAAGAGACAAAGGAAACAAGTTGAGGACAAAAACTCGCAGCACAGAGCATAACCCTGCAAAATGTGTTTAAAGGAGCCACTCTGTTATGCAGTAATCTATGACGGAGAAATGCAAAAGATGAGACAAATTACTATAGGGGAGAGCGTGTCCCCTGGGTGCGTGTAGGTGTGGCAGTCCAACCGGAGCTGCAAGCAGGGGTCAGGAATCGCTTGTGTGGGCATATGCAGACACAAGCGGATATGTAAACCATACGGCAGCCCCGGCTCAGTAACAAATGGCCTATGAGAATGACAGATTAGCAGCACAGATAGGATGAAATGGCATAGAGGGTGCAGAGGGGGGGATGAGCCACCATCCATCCCGGTCCGCAGGTGATCCATCAGGACGCGCCTGGGTCCGGTAAAGGGCAACACAGGAGATGTAGCGGGGGACAAAGCCCTGTCCACCAGATGTTTAATGCTATTCGTGGGATGGATCATCTGGCAAGGGTGTGTGTCTCTGACTGTGTGGGTGCATGAGAAACAGAGAGCCACAGATGATATGGGAATATCTGAATGGCTGTGCATGTGAATTAGACTGTGGGCGAGATGTGAGAGATCCAGCTGCGCGCGTCTGTATGAGTGTATTTAGGCAAGAGACGTGGCATTACTAAGGGAATTCAAGCGTACTAAAGGTAGATCTGAGAGATTTGGGTGTTTGTGTGTGCATGTTTCAGAGTGAATATGTTCTAGAGAGAGCAGCTACACCTGAATGCTTGTGTATTTGTAAGGCTAAGGAGAGGGAATGCAGGAACACAAACGGCGCGCAAGAAAGAATCAGTAATACCATAAATACTTTACCATACTAAACCCGTGTGCGTGTGTGTGCGCACAATTTAAACATGCGCAAGGTTATCAGCCCATGTTTACAGGTACAGTGGTAACAACCAGCCCCACACAAAGCCTCCATATCCATTCCCAGAGTCACATAACAAAGGGTTAAAACAATATCCTCTCTGATAACTCTGGGCTGAATGGGAGTGAGATTTGCTCCGGTGATTATGCAGTCAGACACAGCAGCCACTCTGATGCGTGATCATACTGTTGATGGCTTGAGAGTGCACAGATAAAATGACAGTTTTGTATTCACATATACACCGCCCACCCACTGTCACCACTAACATGACACAGACACACTCAGATATACACACTAATCCCCAGACTGTTTGCCCTACATGCTAGAGTAAAAGTGTGCTGGAAATTCTAATGTGGGGTTCGGCTTTGAAATAGACCCGAGTGCTCCAGGTGCCTGAGGTCATGAAATCAGAATGCGACACCTCCTGAGAAGCATGTTTGTCAAACATCCTTTTACATCTCTGTCTTCTCCAGCTTTGGCAGGTTTGCACGAGAATAGGGGGGTACCAGAGGTGCTAAAACAGACAAGACGTACACAGGTCCGAGAATGTTACATTTTGGTGTCTGATGAACAGCACTCAGAGGCATCAAAATGCATGATCACATTCAGCCTCTGGGCCTATGCTTCAGGCTGCCCATGCAATATTTCTGAGTACATGGCTGCCATTTGCACAGCATGTGTCATCACATTGCAAGGAGAGAGCTGATGACAGACAACAGTAGAACTATGGATTCTTTGCTGCAAAATATTTCTTGAAGAGCAAAGGTGTTTCGCTGATATTTATATAAGCCAACTTTAAAAGCAGCAAGCAATTTCACTTTTGTTTGATTGCAGTAGTGGAGCAAACTCATATCTTTTGACAGCATTAGGGATCTATACACTAGTTAATGGTGCCTCCAGATTGCGAAGGGCTGATTAATTGATTAGGCCCATTAGGAAAGAAGCATTAGAAGTGCTATTAATTTTGCAGCAGCAGAGCCCCTACACATGCTGCTAGAGAGCAGATGGCAATGAATGATGTATTTTATATACAGTAAATATTGACAGGTGCACCCGGGCGCCTGCTCTAGCTCCCCATGGATGATGCAAATGGAGAGCTTTCTAATTGGCTGTCTCTTGTGAGGAGACCTCTGGAAAGCAGATGCCCTGACCCACTGTGGCCCCCAAAAAAGAGCCGGATAGGACCTGCTGCGGTCCATGCACTTGTGGGTTTATTGTTAATGTATTCTGTGTTATTGTGGGAGTGTGGATTGACAATCGGGACAGTGGAGAGGGAGCTGATTTTGGCTTTGGCTTGGCCTGGGGGAGCACTCGATAATAGGTCCTTGCCCGGCTCCACTTTGCCTCCAGTCACAATGGCTCCACGTCATTTCAATCGGAAAGCCAAGAAAACTCATTTCTGAGCAGCCGAGACATCAATTGCACTCTCCTGCTCAGTGGCAATTTTAAATCGATTGCCTCACACAGATCCCCTTCCCGACTGTGAAATTTAGCCAATTTCAGACACAACACAGACACTGTAAAGCAACATGGAGAGACCTTTGAAAGGAACAATAAAGTTACATTAGTTGAGATTAGCTGATCACTTCCTGTCTGAGCCTCGTACAGCACAGTCATTCTTAGCACCACACTTTTAAGCCGAAAACACCAAACAATAATTCCACAGTTCTACAAAGGTACATGCATGGACTCCTAAAATGCTCTGTGAATGTATTTTTACTAACATTTGCACTGTGAGAAGAAACCGGAGCACATACAAACACAGCTAGACGTGATCAGGATATTGATCCTGGCTTCTTCTTGCTGAGAGGCAACAGTGCTTCCATGTGAGAGAGGCATCAGTTAGGAGCCGGAAAGATGGTCCCCCGGGGTTTGAACAGACACAAGACGTTTAAGTTAACCCAGGTCAGCAACTCTATAGTGGCAGGGTGCCACATCAGTGAAACTGTCCAAAGGGGAGTGTGGAGAGACTATCAATGAAAGTCTAATTGCACATACTTGTTATAAAAAATTAGATTTTTGACTTCAACTGGCATGTGATCTGTTTGTAGGGATTGGGATTATCCAAATTCTTGTGCCACATTATATATGATTGTATATCCCGGTACAGTACATATCACAATACAGTAACTGTACTAAAATGTAATCAAGAAAAGGTTTAAAATAACTGCACTGTACTTGATCACATTTGATTATTTTCTCCTTTTATTTGGAACTTCCATTGAAACAGTTATATTAATTTGCGCACAATATGCACGATAGAGCAAAATATGACACGGTATGCGTTGCTCTATCTGTAACTTTTTTTCTTTTTCTTTTGTTTTTTTTTTGGGAAGCATGAAAAAGTGAAATATTTTCTTGAGCCTTACCCTGTAGTCAAAAAGACAACTTCATTAAGTTGAAAACAATAAGAAAAGTTGGATTTGTACTTGATAAATTACTCAGACAATGTATTTATTATTAATATTCCTGATAATTCATTGTTAATTGGCCGATTCGTTTTTTTTAACTGATTGCGTTTCAGCACTAAGAAAAAACTATAAACATATTTTTAGGCAGATAAACAGGCATACATATCAAAGAATCCATTTGATAGAGTATGAATGTGCCTCAACCTTAGATAAGTAGGATGATAAGCTGGCTTTCATTGCCTATCTCGCGACAACACAAAGGATAGAACAGATTTCTGTTTGCCTGCGTGAAACAATACACTGTGCCTTTTAGTTACATGACAAAGATGACTGGTGTATGATAAGACTGTGGTTTTTCCAAGCAGCAGCATTCCCTTCCAGAGAGATGTGCTGTTATTGTTGTTAGCCAACCAGTTAGAGCCCCCAGGAGGAAACCACAGATGATGCCCAGATGAAGTGTCTTTCCCCGAACTGTGGGAATAATACATCCCTTCATTCTATCTCCGCTCCTATGCTTCCCCTATCTTTCTTTAGATTTGTCTCTCTGAGAGCCAGAGGGCCGCGGCATTTCTGGTTCAACTCCTTCATCCATGACACGGGAAATTAGATTATCCCTGGTTCGCGTGCACGTGTGGGTGTGTATTTTTGTGTCATAGTGCTGGTAGAAGGAGGAGCTGGTTATTTTTAGGCAAATAATTCTTGAACTTTCTTCTAAGTAGGACAGAAAAAATATCTAAGAGCACATGGCGAGTCTAGGTTGACCTTTCGGCTGATTCTTTTGGCCTATAGGTTAACTGGTACCCACTGTGTTATTGAATTGTGTACTTCTGAGTGGTCATGTATGATTCTGTTGTGAAGCCACTGGGAAAAAAAAAGCACCACACGTTTTAAAGTTCAATATATAGCTAAAGCAGCGGATGACCTTACATTAAATGTGAAGATTGTTTATGTTTACATTGTACTCGTCTGTGAATGAACTTCTGCTATTTCTTCACATCTTCCTCTTTCGCTTTCTTCCTCTTCTGTTAACCTTTTAACATGCAGCTTTTTCACGGACCTTTCTCTTGTGGTTAGATGGTTATGGTTTATAGTTTATGGCTTATGGTTTACAACAGAAGAACTGCGAGGCCAAAACGCATTCATTAGGCTTCATTTGAAAAGGAATATCCAGTTTCTGTGTTTAGCATTTGCACAAAACACAACCTAAGCAACATGAGGTCAAACATGGCTCATAAGTAATCCTAACCTTTAAACAGGTCGCTGGGATTCAATTCTCTTCGTTTACAAGTGTGTTCTTTTCGCACACTTCCTCTGAGCAAATCCATCCTTGGATCCTATACCACTGAAACTGTGCCATTCTGATTTTCAGACCTACTTTTAACCTCAATAAATATGATACACTTCCACTTCTACTACTACTCAGTGGCAGGTTAAATATGGGCTGAAATGAAGCTTTTAAATACTTGCTTAATTACTTAATATACTGATGAAATATTGTAGAATTCCACCCTTTCACTTTGCTTTCACTTGCACTCATTCATAAAACACCAAAATCTAAGACTTATGGTGAAATTGATAGAGTAGGTGGACTATCTGACTGCGCTGCACACCCTAGATCCTCCTTGTTCATAAAATATATTTTGCATCTTTTAAACGGAGACAGGGAGAGAGGACAGTAAAGTCAAAGCCATCTTAAGGATTCACTTAAATGTACTTTTTAATGCATCATTTGCAGATACCTAATAGAAAAGCCATTTGCTGCCAACCACAAAGACGAATGCCTTATTAACACAATTAAAGGGATACCTTCATTTTCTTGTAAACAAATGTATTCCTATGGGTAAACGCGTAGCCCTCTTCATCAAAAAGCCAATTTGATGTTCAATTAACGTGCTACGTCTGATATTGTTTAAATCCAGATTTGTGAGTGAGCATTAATGTTTTCGCTTAAGCTTTTCTGGTTCTATTGCTGCATTTCTTGATGCGTTACCAAACCAAAATGATCAATAAAATCATTTTTAAATGGACAGCCAGAATTGTGTCAGTGCTTCTGCGTATACAGTACATTCATCCTTGTTCACGTTGCAGTTGAATAAATACCAACAACACATGCACCTTCTAATCATAACATTGCTTCCTATACAGTACCTCTAGTGGTCACACTGCACAATGAGGTCCTATTGAGCTCATCTGGCCCATTACATGACTGACAGAGTTTCGCATTGAATCCGTGTAACTGAGTAATATAAAGCCTGGCTGCAATTCCTGCCACCTGCCTGAACGCAATTTGGGTTCTCCACTGATGTACAACATCTTTCATTATTTAGCTGCATGAATGCAAATCAAAGAGGAAGCTTTGAGGCAAGGCTTGTGGAGGACAAGGTAAATTGAGGTGAAGAGGAAGAGGTGAGCCATTCTTCTCGTGTCCTTCTCTAAGCCTTATTACCCAGGAAGAAAATGAACACAACCGACACATTATAAAGGACTAAAAACCATGGCTATCTCTAATACAGTCTTTTACCTCAAACAAAAGGAATTAAATAAGGTCTTTGTCAGCAGTTAGGGCATCTGTCTTCTTTTCCTCCTGCTCGCCTTGAGATAAAGGAATCAGCAAAGTAGCATAATGATTGTTAAAAGGATCTTTATTAACCAAATTATTGTCTGTCTTGCTGATAATTGCTCTCTCAATGTCATGTAATTGTGTTTTACACTGGTACCGAATTAGCGTTGGACATCCATGGAGTTTGTGTGGCTCTCCATCACCTATTTGAGTAGTGTAACCATGTTCATTTTGCTACATGTAGTTATACTGTTAACACCCTACACAGTGCATCTCAGCCCTGAGACTAAGAAAAGCCTTTGACATTGGGAAAGGATCCACAGCAGCGGAACAACAGCCTTTGCACAGTCTAATCTAATGAGGATTCAATTTTGTTTGTGTGTGCATGTTTCTTTGCATATGCATGTACACATGTGTGCAGGGAAGTGCAAGCATCCGTCTGAAATACCATTGTGCTGCAGAGACAGAAATGAGCTTTGCTTCTTTTTAATTAGTGACCCAGCAGACTTAACCCCACCTCATCATTCTGCCTGAACTAAGGCCCTGCGATTAATTGACTCCTCTGAGTTGTCATGGAACTTCATTTCCTCAGGACACTCCCGAGTGTGCCTCTGAGTTCACAACACATTTAGCTTGCACAAATATTGAGTCTTTAGTAGTGACATATGCTGAAGTCCTACAGGGCTTTGAGGTTCCATTTTTCCATCTTCCTCACAGCCACGAGATATGTTAATCTTTTAGTCTGTCTACTAGCTTAAGAACATTTCAGAAAATGTACCTTTTTCCTTATTCTTTGCCAGTTTCTCCTTTCCAACTCATTACAAGTTTAATTGTTCTTTTGAACTGTCAGTACGTTGAATGCTGCCCTCAGCTGGTGACTCTATTACTGTTTCCATCCAACTGTCATGAGAATCTGAATTGCACTTCTGAAATGTCAGAAAAATAAAATGCAAATTAGGTGCATTTTCATTAGTTGGGCTGAAGCGAACAGTCTTTCAAATATATAAAACTTGCAAAGACAGATAATAGACCCAAAAGAAATATGTATTCTACTGCATAAGTGTTTATCAATTATTTCTTTGCTGACAGCAAGCTTAGCTGTTTCAGTGAGCCTCAAACCCTTCATTACAATCAGCCATTTTCATCCAGACTTATTGACTTAACTGATCGTATGGTTTAGAAACCCATAAAACTGGGAGAAATAAAAAAAAAAAAAAAAAAAAAAAAAAAAAAACGGAGTACCCGAGGTTATTCTGAACAGGAAAAAAAGACGTATCTCACCGAAATATGCAAAAAATTGTTTTGCACAGTATGATTAGATGTGCCAGAGATGATGTATGAGGGGCACCTAAGATGGGAAAGCACCATGGGATCCAGAAAGCAAATAGTTATGCTCCTGCCTTAGGCTAAACTTATGTAGACTTGCAATTCCCTGGCAAGGTGTAATGGCTCTCAGTCTGTCAAGGAATGTGGACCTCGCAACTCACATGGGAATCTTCTGAAAGAAACGGGCTAAAGAATAGAACAGTGTTTCTTCCATCTTCCATATGGGTATTGCTGGATAAACGTTTCCATCTTCTAACTGTGGCAAATGAATACAAACTTCGCTGGAGATTCCTGAAGTAAACTTTGCCCAATGAGCGCATCCCTTTTTTGCCTTTTCTTGCCAAAAGCTTATGCACAACTCAAATTACTGTGACCTACGACAACAATCCAGACCATAAAATGTCAGTAAAAGATCAATCTGAAAGCAAATTACGCATCTTTGTAATTATTTGTCAGCTGCACAGTTTTTTTTTTTTTTTAAAGAAAAGCTGGCAAGACTTTCTATTTTTCTTATGAACGCTCATCTTAATAAGGATAAATATTACAGTGCAACAGTATGGCTCAATTGTACATTATTAGTAGCTTTGGGACAAATTAGTGGTTTATACCTCAGAGGAACAAGGTATCAAGCTTTGGTTACATTTATGTATACTTACAAATCATTTAATGTTTGTTTTTACCTTCTCTTGAGATTTGTTGACAATAAAAAACAGAATAGACTTACCCTGAAAAGCCCCCCCCCCCCAGTATGCATTTGGTCCAGTACCACCTGCAATCTTTACACCGCAGTGTGTACAGTCTAATGAACAACACTGAACACCAATCATGGCTCGGGGCTTTAATTCCTGCTAAATGGTGACCAAAATACCAGCAATACATTTGTTTCTTCAGGTATTGGCAGCTGCACCCTGTTATAAATGTCTCAGCAGAATTGTAGGCCGTGTGCAACAGAGGAATTAGTTACCTCTATTTAAGGTCTGCTGCCTATGCACCCACATTAAGCTTACACCCACAGATTTATAGGGGGAAAGAAGAATGTACGGCTGTTGTGGTGCAATCTTGATTCTGCAAACTTAAACTGGAGCAGTGCCCTGTGAACTCAGCAGGAGCGCAGCATTTATATTGAACCTCATCAGTTATACCTGGCTACACACACAACTGCTGCACACCTACTGCGTATCATCTCCCCAGGACGCTATTCTTTTCCTATAAAGTCACTGGAATGAAGATCTCTTTGTAGAACATAACCATTAGACAGTCAATGCACCCGTGGCACCCGGAGACTGATCTCAGGATGCAACTAAAAATGATGTGATAACCTTATTGTTCTACAGGTTTATATAACTTCAGACATGTTCTACGACTTTTGTCTTTAAGTGTAGTTAGAAATGTTTCCACTGAAACAAGGGGAGAGAGTGGTTGAAAGTAGAGTCGGGTCAATTTCTGGCGCCGGCCCAATCTTGGTTGAAAGTCAGTTGTGAATAAAAGAAAAAGATATGACATTCAATGATTTACGCATCATATCATTTCCCACTAAGGTGAATAATTTGACTATAAGTATAAGTTACTCACCAATTTTGCATTGATGCATTAGATCTAGGGCTGGCCCTAATGTAATTTTTTTTGGGTTCTGGAGCGACAGCAACAGCAAATTTTCGAAGCCTCATGGGGGGGGGGGGGGCACCGTGCCTGCAACTGCCATAACTGTACGAATGTATATTGTCAGCCTCACGTTTGTCAGGACTAGAATTGGTGTTGTGAGATGACGAATATCAGGCCTTAGAGTTGTGGTGAGGAAGCCCTTGTTTCTCTGACAATAAGTTATGAACTTTTATGCAAGTGACACTTACTTTACTTTATTATGCTTGTTCTTAAAACTGAAAACCCAAAGTCTACCCGTCAAACGAATAGGAGAATAGTGCAGGTTCAGCCCTAATTAGATCTTCACTCATACTATTTATATTCCCACCGCCTTAATGTCGATGTCATACTTCAGTTCCACTTTATTACAGGTTCAATATGTAAGATTTGCACACGCTTGTGTGCTTATGTGATGTTTGTGTTGGAGTCAGTGCTGTGTCGCACAGTGTTGCCGCTGTAGAGGAGCAGAAGAAAGGCATTGAGGCACTCGGGAGCAATCACGAGGATTTTCGTGAGAAAACGGCCCTTTTACTCTACATAGAAATCAATGTACAGAGTGTACTAGACAGGCATTACCTTAGAAATGGAGTTAGCAAATATCAACTAACTCCAACAGCACAAAGCAGACTCCATCACAAATCATTCATATAAGCACACGAGTAAGCACAAATCTTAAAGATTGAACCTTCGTCACTGTGGAGTCATAGACCTGGTTTAAGTAGCAACGTTATGTGGTTTAGTAGCATGTTTTAAAACATCCTTGGTGTTCAATAAAATACAGTGCATGCTCCAGTCGACACATTTGCAAGGAGTGAACGAAAAGTGAAGCCCTCTCAGGAGTATGTTGTCACTGATTGATAGCTGAAATGAGCCTTATCACCACTTTGACTTGTTCATCCAGATGCTAATGCGACAAGACGTCAGCTCGGCTGAAAACCACTCAGAATCACATGTTAGGGCTGCATTCTTGTATTGTTACCCATATGGTGTGTTTTCTTCAAGACAAGAAAAGAAAGACTATTCTACTTTTCAGGACGTCACCTAGAGCTGCACTTTTAAAGGGCTTTTAGTCTAATTCGTTTTCCCACCTCCATAACTACTTCTTCTCAAATTAATGGGCCCCTAAACGTCTATCAGCTGAACACATTTAGCAGTGCTTTACTGTGCCTCAATCACTGCCAATGCTTTCAAGCATTATAATTTTGCTGCTTTGCATCAGTTAGAAACATTTGCTCTGTGCATTAAGTACATTACGGTTTTACCCAGACCCAGTCTTACCCAGTGCCCCAAAGAGAAAAAAGCAAAATTGGCAGAATAAAGGCACTTACACAAACTTTATGATTATGTCTTTCTCTCATTTCACTCTAACATGGGAAGGTGAGATAATCATGATGAATTAGTGTCAATCATTGCTGCTCCACGTTGCATTGTAATTAGGGCTGGGCGATCTGGCCAAAAGACCATATGAACAGCCACGTTCTGAATCACAATTTTTCTCACCTCTTCTAAAATGTAGGTAATAATATGAACGATAATGTTTTTCTGCTACTTTTCTCTAGTTTCTGGAAGCTTAGGTGTGTGTACTGGCTTTTTGTTGCAGTTATCATCTAAAAACTTGTCTAAAAACATTTTTGCATAATTTCGGATTGATATTATTGCAATATTTTATAGCTAGATGAAGTAAACATGATGAAGTAAACATGCGTCTGTATTTTCCTCACCGTACATTGATCTGTGACAGCTAAACTGTGGCAAGTTTTATAATGAAAAAAATTTTTTTTTTTTTTTTACACTCGTGAAACTCTAAAACATCTGTGTAAATTAGACTTACCGCATGTAGCTCACTGACTTAAGGTAATTCTTCACGGTCTTTTGTCATTTTGTACTTATTTCAGCAGCAGGAAAGCAACACTTCACACAAACTCTGCAATTAAAGCCAACTGAAAGTAAACACGTAAGTGCGAAATTACACTAACTAAGAGTTAGTGACAAGCAGATCACGTGCCAAATTAAGATTGATCAAATCTGAGATTGAGAGCCCAAATTGTAATCAAGCAATGTCACAGCCTACTTAGATCGCATATATACAGTAAGTGAAGCAGTTTAAGACAAGCACAGTTTTATTACCAACAAATCAAAAAGACAAGTGTGACCTACCTGCAATTTCCCATAGTTCTCCATACTGTGTTAGTTTCTAAATACAAGAATTTGTGGACACCTGGGTGAAAACAAAGAATTAGAAAGTACGAAAGATGTTTTTCTTCACACGTGTCTCCTCATGTGAGTCACATGGGAGTCAACGACTGTGGCTGAGAACTGAAACTCGGTTCCAACTTAGAACCATAGTCTGTATATAAAGATGGACATTGAGATAGCGGTCCAAATGTGAAGCCAAAACATCTCCCACTGGTGACTGGCTGCGGTAGACCTCATAAATCCCGGCCCCTTTATGTTATTCAATAACCAATCACTGTCCAGATCCTGTCACATTTACAGCCGGGAACCATTCTGAAACAGCACCGCGACACCGATCGTTATACACAGTCTGCGGTGCGGACTGCGCGTGAGGTGTTGGGAATCAATAAGAATCAGAATCAATAAAAATACCCAACTCTATCAATTACACATCTTTAGGTTTTTGGACACTGTGAAGATGTCACTTTTTTTGTGCTATAGGATACTACCAGGGGCTTTTTTCACTATTTTTAAACTTCAATATAGTAAACGAGAAAAGAATCAGCAGATTAATCTATAATGAAAATAATTGTTAGTTTCAGGCCTAATACAGATTAAACTTAGGTCTGACCTGACACAGTTTAGAAATAATTAAAGCAGTCACGGAGTTATGCCTCTCTGCCTCTTAGGCAAATTTGATCTAGGCAGCAGTGGCTGGCTGTCATCGTGGCCAACACACACTTTGTTTCTTCCTTTTGTTTAGCTGTCATGCGGGGATGTCGCAGATCAGGTGCTGCTTGTTTACGCCAGCATCAAGCAATAAGAGTTGAGACAAATGCTGTGGCGATACAGCTGGTGTGGGATCACTGACACAAATGCACACGCGTGTGCACAAATACAGCTGCCTCCTATGTTTCCTCCTCTCAAACACACATGTACTCCCACTCATGTAGCACAGACAACACACCTGCAGCATCGCTTTGCAAGCTCACGCTGCAGCAAATAAGGCAATCAGATAGCCATCTTCACACACAGACATAGGTGAAAAGCATACAAAGCACATGGGTGTCGAGGAGAAAACACTAAACTAGGCCAGAACCGTTCTCGCTTTCTCAGTCACTGCCCTTTGTCTGCCTTTCCCTGGCTGGTTAGGTGGCGTTTGACTTTGAGGACAGTGAGCAGGAAGCCTCTGCCAGGTTGGGAAAGGATACAAAGCAGCAGTGTGACAACCACAGAGCCCTTGATTCCCTTTCAAACTAACTGCCTCTCAACCACCACCCTGCCAAGAACCAGGCCATGAGCAAAAGGGAAAAGTAACTGATCCCGATTAGATTGATTAGACCATACCGAATATGATTAATTAAAAATACTAGAATAAGAAGCCACGAGACAGAATCATCTATTCATGATGCCCTCGAGTCATGCTACCTCTTCATTTTTCCCTGAGTGGAGTTTGAAAAGTATCGCATAGATGAAAAAGTCAATGTTCATTTGGAGAAAGGCCAGTAAATCTGTCCTCCAGGCTGAACTCATATTTGGCATTCATTGCACTTGACTTTTCACGTGCACGTGCTTTGATATCTGTTCAAGGCTGCGCCAACAAATAAGGCCAAATCTAAACTGAGTGTATTTACACATTTGCTGCCAGATTGAACAGGTTTTATAGGTCTGAAAATATGCAAACATTCAGATGCCTTCTTCTGCATTCTGAATCCTCGCAAGATCCAAGTGTAAAATCCTCTTCAGAATCAAAGTTTAAGCATCCTCGTTACAGTCTCAGCTCAAGCTAAAGCCAAGTGTAATTGTCTGGCTGCTTTTGTTTTGTGGTGTTAGCCATTTTATATGTAATTAGCTGTCAGGGATAGTGAAAAGGGGCTAATTCCCTTTCTATTTTTGACTCCCCGAGTGGAGGCTATGCTCAAGTCTGACACTGACAATAATTAAAAATCTGCCTCAATGACTCTCATGTGCAGTGTTACATTTGTTTTCACCCGTGCAATGTGTAATAATGCTGGGCATCACCCTCACATTTCTCTGAGTAATTTGTTCCCTCTGAAGGGTTTTGACCACTTGACAACACAAGGCCATGATACTTAACCACGCCATCACTCACATCTCTAGTTAAGAAGTATTGGGGAGTATATTCTGAAGGGTTTTTAAAGTAGCGCAGAAAGTCAGCTCAGATATTCCACAGGTAACGTCAGAACTCTGTTAGTCATGCCACACAAATACTAACTTTGGCAGCTAAGGAAGTGAGGGGATTCAGTTGCCCCCCCCCCCCCAAACACAACTCACATTTGTATATTTTTAGTTCATCTTTCATAAGCCGTTATTGCATAAAATTTGAAATGTCAAAGCCGTCAATTTTAACTTTAAAGACACAGCGACAGCGAAGGTGCAGAGGAGGGTGGCCTTTAATGTGAGCAAAAATGAAAACCCATCAAACTATACTCCAGTAAATGCAAATATAATAATACAAAAAAATCATAAAAACACATGAAGCATATGTTACAGCTAACTTTTCAAAAACCATTCACAAAACATGACACTTCACCCTTAAACACTATCACTATCAATCACCAGTCACTGATAACAGTTGTGTCATTTATTTTATGAATACTAAATCTGTAACTACCCACTGGAATGAATACTCATTTATTTGTCATGACGCAAACTAAATCTATGCAGCAATCAACAACTCACAATAAAAACAAATAAGGATGCCTAATACCAAGTCCTGCTCTGATATTTGTATTTTCATAGATAATACAGCTGCAGTGTACATTTCAAGTACATTGAAGTTATTAAAATAAACCCATGTATATGCCTTTACAATTGAATAGGTCTGCAACGCATGAAGAAACTGTTCCTTCATATTTTTTTTTCTCAACTTAAACAGACTAAAAATTAATTTTCATGTGGCTCTTATCACAACTTCACTCATGCAGACTTGGTTTTCATTTGTTTTTAGCATAAGTAAACAAAGATATCCATGAAAATAGCTCTTATCATTTCCATTTAGTGCAGCATTATAGTAAAGTTGTGAATGAATTAAATTACTGTGTAATCTTTTTTGGCCCTGTTGCTGTCTCAAGGAAATTCCTCTTTCCTTTATTTTTTAAGTATTTTCCATTGTGTGTTGCTTTGGTGCAGCCTTAGCGAGATACCTGAGTGTTTATATTTACATGCCGGTTCAAATTGGTTGTATTGTATGCAGCTCTGTTACTACCGCCTCATGAAATACTCGCATTGCAGATGTTACAAAAGACTGTTGGACTGCTTTAGTTTCCAATTTAAAATATTTTCACACTTTTTAGCCGCATTGTGCCACAAACTGTGCTGTCTGCTGAAGAATCCCGTGTGACAGCTGTCATAAAAAAAATGGAAATGGGCTTAGGTTTGTGCTCAGTAAAGCTAATGAGTTAAAAAAAAAAATGTATTGACCTGCCCTGATAGTGATCTCTTAGATCAAGGCATCACTAAAAAAATGATGCCAATGTTATTCATAGTCAACTGTATATGGTTTGTTTATTTGGTGGTGGGTGTGTATGTATGGATGTATGGATGGATGGATGGATGGATGGATGGATGGATGGATGGATGGATGGATGGATGGATGGATGGATGGA
>JAPQRN010000014.1:12103691-12130629 GCA_037367275.1 Coranthus polyacanthus | reverse complement strand
GATGGATGGATGGATGGATGGATGGATGGATGGATGGATGGATGGATGGATGGATGGATGGATGGATGGATATTTATTTTCTCTCATGAAAGATAATCCAGCAATGAAGAGCTAAAATGTAACATGCATTTTAAATTGTTAACCAACCTCAGCACTAATGCATTAGCATGCTCCTGGCTAATTAAACTGGTAGTGGTGTCAGACTACTGTAGATACTGCAGATGGCTGTACCCACATCCCAAATCTTATTATTATACATAGAATTATGCATCTGGGAACAGACGGCTATTATTGTCACCATTATCTTTACCACAGTCATCAGTGCATCATCATCTTCATCATCTGTGTCATTCACACCAAGACAAGGACCCAGTATTCACACACTGCGACCATGTTATGTAGCACCCAGCATGGCATGATGATATTCATATGGTAAACTGCTATCACTTAATCCTATTAGCTCCATACTGTAGTCATGGTAACCCTCACAATGAAGTATATATTTGATCAAGATGTCCTGCATAATTAAGGGAGGCACACAGATGTTTGCACTCATGAAGCACAGTGAGTAAAATTCAGCCCTCATATTGCTGTCCTCCACCTCAAAGCTACAGTATGTAAATTATGTGCATTTTACCACTGCTGTTTGCATATGTGAGTGCTTTTCTGATCAGCATCAGTACCCGTTTACTGCTGAGAGTAAGGTAAGGAGTCAAACAGTCAATGGTTATGGAACACAACATAATTACTGTATATGTTTACTGTTTCAGACTTATAAGTGTGAAGCGTATCTACTAGTTTTGTCCTTATCTCATATATGCTGGACGGGTAAGAGACACGCCCGCTGCGTTTGGAGAAAATTAAGGTCTGAGACTGACAATCAAGCATGTCAGAGTATTTAAAAAAAAAACTGTACTGTTTGGAAGCAATTCTCCAGGCAGGTGCAGCAGGCATCTCTTTTTAATTTGCTACATGCTCAGTATTCAGCCACATGGATCAAAGGGACACTTAATTTTCCTCCCCTCTCCCCATTATGTGCAGTGAGGAACGAGGCAGACCCTCATGGGAGCAGATTTGATTACGGTTTATCATTACTGTCACTCGCCATGATGACAGAGGGGACGATCCAGAGCCACCAAGACACTACCAAACAGATTAGTAAGAGGACCCCTATTTTCTGTTGTAATTTTATGCATCACTTGTACACTGAAGTCTTGTTAGATTTTAATTGTTAATGATTGTAAGGCCTATTTCCCAGCATCCATAGCTGCACTTTACAACTTTGTATTTGTGCTCAAGCTGAGGACGATTATCCAGAAACCACTTTAAACATCAGCCTGGAAAGTTAAAATGAAAGAAAATAATAAAAACGTATAAACAGCTGTAAATCCAGCCTTGTGTAATCACTAACCACAGCATTACGGCCAACTCCAAACGTTGATATATGCTGATACCTCCACTGTTCAATGCAGGGGCAAAATGTGGGCCTAATTATCTCCCATCCACGTTTGCTGTGTTTTCCATCTCTGCCTCTCTAGTCCCAGTTCTCATTTTAAACCCACCCTAACTCCCGCACAATTGTGAATATTTTCTAACTACACACTACAACAGTATTCATTTCCAATTAGAGACACTATACTTTCATCCCTCAAGTGAAACTGGTAATTTTTTTATCCGATTTGCTTCCCTCTCTAACTTTTTTTTCCTCCTTCTTGTGTGATATTTTCCTGTGTCTACATTAGCATAAGTGCAGCAGTGATCTGCTTCAGGTTGACGGTTTTTAATGGGGCGGCATTACCATTTCACAGAGGACACATGTGGTGGTGGGATGTCGAGGAGAGCCGGGGGGGTTGTGTGAGGGGGAGAGCGGGTAGGGGAAGCAGTACAAAGAGAATGGTAGAGACACTCCGCAACGAGTCCTGTCACCCTTAATAATGCAGCAAGGATGAGGAAGGCGCAGTCATCTTCATCCCTAAACGGCAAACGTAGGTTATATGCCCCTGGATGCCACAGAGCCTAATTATAAGAGAAAGCCACCACTCCTGTCCACAGGCATGTGAACGCCAACTCTGAACCCACATGAGAATACCGGGTCCCTAAAGGTCCTCTCAAAGGCCTCCAGGGAGCACAGGTGACACATAGGTAAGTCACGATGCCTGAGGGGACAGTGGCACAGCCCTCATAGCAGAGACTTGTCACGGATGTCAGAAGGACTTGACCCAGTTGCTGGATTGAGTGCTGGCAGCTGTCTCGTCAGCGGAGCATCTGTCAGTCTTGGCTCGCTAAAACGCTATGCAACAAAATGCACAGCGAGAGGTGTAAAATTTGAAGGCAAGTCTAAAGAGGACAGAAGTCTCACTTTAACCTGAATTGCTCACATAATGCGCAAGTGAGTGCTGTGTGTGTACTGACCAGAGAAAGATTGAGTGAATGCTGTAAATAAATAACACTAAAATGGCTTTATAAATCGAGTAACACTGTACAAGTCATCACCTGAGACTCCCATTTACCGTTGACTTCTATTAAACGTATCTGATGATACAATCTCCATACAAGACACACAAGATACAAGACACTTTTAAATCAAGCATTTAAAACTTGATTTAAAAGTTCAAGAAGATTTGCAAACTTCTTGAACTCGAAGCCTTTCACACTTATGCAACCAAATGTAGCACAGAAACAAATCAATTGCCTTAAAGTTAAATGAAGGTTACATTCTCAAGAAGAGACAATTCGAGATGCTGAAACGCACACTTTGATTAACTAATCAGGTCTGTTCTACATAGCTGTAGGATTATGCAATTAATAAAAAGAAGGAAAGGTCATATTTTCATGGAAAGTATATTTAAACTTATAAATCTTCACATCTTAGCAAAACTAAGTAGCAATTTTTCACATTCATACCATAATCCCCAAGTGTCCGTGAAAAATGGAACAATGATGATGAACCACTGTACTCTGGTCAGTAAACAAAATGTGCTTTTAATTTAATAACACCATCATACCAAAACATCCTCTGTATTATGAATCAGCTCTTAACTATTTCTGAATAGATATTTTTTTTTATTTTCCTCCACAGTGAAAAATCTGAATTTGACTGATTAAACAGCACAACAGTGCTGATCATTAGTTCTGTTAAGAAAGTCAAGTCAAAATATACCGAATGAAAACACACTTGTGGCTTCTTAAAAAACAACATCAAATAATAATGAGGAGGGCCTAACTAAATTACCCCTGGTACTGCTAACACATTTCAACTCAAACTGCATTTCTAAACACAATCTATGACCTAATAAAGTTTTTCATACTGCAGACTGTTTTTATTTTCACAAATGCATCAGTCTGGGATCTCTAATCTTCATTAAGGTTATTTGTTTGGTTATTTTAGTTTTTACCAGGATCAGATCTTTTTACGGTTTTGCAGTCCAACTTGAGCAATATATGTTACAATTACCATCTCTAAGAGAAGCACATGAAAGGACACAAAACACCACAAGATGAATACAGTCGCTGTTACATTTACATGACAATGACGTGGTTAAGGTTTGGTTAGGTCTAGGCATGAAACGTTTTGGATAGGGTTAATAAAAAAATCATAGTTAAGGAGTATAGAAGTAAAGAGGTGAAACTCAGTTAGTTTTCACTTCTTATAAGTTGTCCGACAGTAGCAAAGAGTATAGACGAGAGGGATTTGAGGAAAAAGACGAAACTGTGGCAATAATATTCTGACTAAAGACGCAAGATTGCAATCTCTGAGGGTAAACAGGTCATGGCCTTGGGGTCTTCGAAGGGAGACCAGAGGCTCTTCCAGTCCTGTGGGAGAAGTGGTTCAGTTTCTGGAATAAACAACTATTTTGTGAAAACTGTTGGTTCCACAGCAATCAGACAACCTCTGTGATGATCTTTAACATCTTATCCGTGTACTAGCAAATTGCGACGCCACCTGATAAGAGCTGAAATTAACCAAATGATGGTTTTGTGAGACAAGTGACAGCTTGAGGTGTTGCGACAGACGAGGCCCATTTACGGTGGCTCTACAGTCTGTCATGAAGCCGAACCATGGACCAAACACACATGGCTTTTTGCATCTTTTTATCTTCTTTACATCATCAAAACCAAAGTTAAACATAACCAAACAGACCTGATACCATTGGTTCACAGTGATACACGTGACCGAAGCTTAGGCTAATTAGCCTCAGGTTAGTCGTTACGTTTTCATCAACAGTGAAACGGCCGACTTTGGAATCTTGCGTTTTTTCGTCAGAATATCATTGACTGTGGTGTTTTCAGAGAACCACTTTCAATCTGAAATGGCAGAAAATTAGCTCTGTTACTGTAACATATCAGCTTTCAGTCGCTATAACGTCTTTGGTTTAAATAACACTTTCAAGGTACCATGGCAGTTATTGTATTATTGTATAACACACACGCAGTTATTGTTACAAAGCAGTTAAAAATAACGTTTACTTTCAGTTTGAAACTGAAGACGAACAGCGGTTTCCTGATTTAAAATCCAAAGCTTTGCTAATCCAATCCAACCACCCCGCAATATAAACTGTGTCATTATATAACTATGTCACCCGCCTTAATCCATCTTGCCACTTAATAATAGAAGATTTGGGGTATGACCACTAGATATCATTAAAAATAGTATGTAACTGTGAGTTGTAATGAGCAGGTTGCTCAAATGACTTATGACTACATTTTCAACAGGACGATCAGACATGAAAAACTGTTCAGAGGGATCTTTTTTATCATAATGTCGTAATTTATCTCCAAAGCTAAGGCTGGTTATTCCATACTGTACAATATCACGGTGTTACAGTATGTTCTGAATCATCTTAACTGAGGCTGCATGATGCTCATATTTCAACGTAAGGTGCCACAGGTGCATCATTTCACACCAATTTCCCTGCAATTCATCCTGACATATTTACTGTTTTTTTGGAAATGTTCGCGCGGTGACTTGAATTTCAAATATACTGTAGGTTTACACAGTGCTTGTCCTGACGCCAGGCAAATGGACGATAACAACACAGGCGGGCCAGTCGCAG
Source organism: Coranthus polyacanthus (assembly GCA_037367275.1). Taxonomy (NCBI): domain Eukaryota; kingdom Metazoa; phylum Chordata; class Actinopteri; order Kurtiformes; family Apogonidae; genus Coranthus; species Coranthus polyacanthus. Next base: position 12,125,575 of record JAPQRN010000014.1, on the reverse strand, counting down.
TTTGAGAGGTTAATTCCACACCCCTTGGTTAAAGTACACCGGCAAAATATTCATATGCAAAGTTGCAACCCCTGTTCATTTGGACAAGCCTTTCCAAAAAACGTGTGTGTGCCTGTGCTGCAAAGGGGAGGTGAGCGTTGAACATTTGCAAGCAAAATGGTGAGAGAGACGTTGTTAGAAGAGCTCAAGTTGTCTATGCAAATTTAAGCAGCCTGACAGAAGTGTTGACTAATGAACTGCCAGGTGTCTTTTTGATTGACGGCTGCTCATAAAACATCCCGGTCCGACTTCCACCTGCTTCAACCAGTCTACAGTTTCACCACTGAAAAAACACATTGCACAAAAATTCTCGCTGCCATCGTTTTTTTTCCCCAATAATTACCAATCATCTCTTTTTAACAACGGGGATGAATTACAGCAGCACGGAATAAACTCTGACAAACTGCGAGGGGCTGGTGACGGACAGAGAGAATGTCACGGCACCAGGCTTTAGTTCAGATCTTATTTAGAAACAGCGCCTACATATCACTGAATTTGCACACCCTCTGCAAGTCCCTGAAACACCAACGCTTTCAAATGCAGCATTGTCAAGTGACAGAAACTCCACACAGGGGGACAGAGGCTTTGCTTGTACTGACCATTTGGTCTGAGTAGCAGACATACCCTGTGTATTTTAACACTCTCACTTATTCTCTCAGTGCATATGTGTTAAATGAAACACCCAGCAGCTGCGCGTGGCGAAAAGTCCACTCTACGCACCAGAACAAGAGAAAAACAAGAAGAAGTAAACCCCTCGGAATCAACAAACACTTTCACTTTCTCTTTGTTGGATATTTTGGTTCTATCATGAATGTTTCTAAACACCAGATGTCACACAGCCTTCTGTAGGAATCTGTTTTCCATGTTGTTATTAGCACAGTTGTGAAATTATGGCAACAAAATTTGAGTTGACACAGGGAGCTGAAAATGCTTAAAAGGTAAACAGACTGTTCAAACTTCGCCGTTCCATTCGGCTCAATGAACGTGAGAGAGAGTGGTGGTCATGCAGGACTGAATGAGGAGACCGAGTGATGCTGTGAAATAGAGAAATAAACATTATTTTCTGATTGTTTCACAGCGGTTATGTTATAAATCAGAAATAAACCAAACCTTCATACAACTGGGAAGGTTCCAAAAAAATACATCCAATGCTTTTTTTGTGTAAATCTATTTCTGCCTGTGCTTTGCCCCGAGTTTTGTCTCTCAGACAGACGTGCAGTACAAAGCAGGAAGAGGAGAAAGCTGTGACCGGAGTCGTTACGTTTTTATAGTCGTCCGCCTGCGTACCGTGCAGGGCATTGTTAGTGGCTGGAGGCATAAATCACTGCTCAACGGTTCACATCCCGAAATGAAGAACATACAAAAATACAGCCAGACAGCAGTGTCTCTGGTAAATACACCAGAACACACTTCTAGCGGGACAAAAGTGATGACTGAAAAGGATTTTTATTGTATGAATCTATACATTGTTTTTAACAGAAATGTTACTTTGCCAAAAAACACCTTCTGTGGCATGACAAGCATATTTCTTTTACTGTTTTGTCACCGGCATCACCGATACCACTAGTGGGGTTAAATGCTATGTAATTAGGTCTGAGACAAGGCTACATAACTAAAGCGATCTATGTACGTTATCCCGGTCTCACAAAGTGAGATTTACTCAAGATAAACCCAGACTACAACAGATAATTTTCAAATGGAATTGTACTGCTAGCATTTACATTCAATCCTTAACTCTGAACAACAAACCGTGACGAAAGTCAGCACACACACAACTGAACACAAAACCAATCCAGCCAAAACGATGTGAGATGTCAAATTACCAATAAGTTTTATAAAGGGTCCTATTTTCCATCACTAAACACAAAGCAACTACAGCACTCTTTGCAGCTTATTGATCCATACACAACACAAGTTAAGACAACATGGTAACATTACATTACATATATAAACATTACAAACAGCAGACAGAGACATTGTACTTTAAGGGTCGGACCAAATTATGTGACATTACAATGAAAAACACCAATGTAACTCACGTGGATTTCCTTTGCAGCTACACAAATTTAGGTATTGACATGGAGATGGATCAAAAACCAATATAATGCAAATGATACTTCCTTCCTGTAAAGGCTAGGGAATCTCATTCATCCGAGTACACTGAGAAAACGAGCCAACGATGCATCAGCGAGACAGTGATTTGGGTTTAACCAAAACAGGCTTAGCAGCATACAGCTCCACAAACACAAGGTCACAGTACAGGGATCGCACGGCGGCCAGGACAAGAAAAACAGCAACATTACAGCCGCGCAGCAACATAAAGTGTATAAAGAATGGCTTGCACTTACTGTTTGGAGATTTACTTGAGAGCGTTGTCCATCACTGGCCAATCCTGCGTTGCAAAAATGTCCATTATGGTGTTCCATTTGAAAGTTGAAAAAGGTTATCTACTTTCCTGTCAGATAGAGGATGTTAACCTAACCTTTACTTTACCACAGCTCTTTTCATGTCTAGCAGACGACCTCGTGTCCAAAACTTTCCATTTCTGTTCAGCGCGGGTGGGAAAGAACGGAGCCCATTTATTTCAATCTACTTCATTTTCTGAAGTTGTGAAATAAGTTACATACAGTGTAACAATTCAGGAGGACTATAAGCGCTCATTTCTTCACTCCCAGCTTGTGAAGCTATTTATCCAAACAGTGAACACACAAGCTAATGCAATGGCAGGTTATCATCCCCGCAGCAGCTCAGAAGAAAGTCAAAATTATGTCACAAACTACTCCGTTGGAAAGAAGTTATTGAAAGCCAGTGCTGAGACACATTTAGCATGTCTTTGTTGTCAACCAACTACCAGTAAACTCCAGAGTGTTAAGGAGGTATCTAGAAGAAGAAGTGAAGGCAGCAACATGACACCATATTATCCATCCACACTTAGCAGATAGCAGTGATGGCACAGCGTCCATCCCACCACAGTCAACGTAAGAAAACACAACATAACATGACAGCAGTGTATGAGTGAGTACAGTACACAGCTTACCATACAGCTCCACAAATACAAGCAAAACCACACTGCTTATGTTGGAAAGCAAACTGCAAGACGAACAGCATTAGCATAAAACAAAGACAATGTGAAGGTCTACTTCAGAATTTAGTCCACTATGTGCCAATGCTCCTTCAGAAATATGAATTATGTTGTTGAAGCCGTTTTCATCCGTTTAAAAGCAGAAGGAGGAAAAAAAATCATCTCCTGCCAGAAATTATCCTCTTCCCTTGCTCTGTATCATTTCTCCTCATGTTCAGCTCGTGAAGTTTATATCCTCATGCTTATGTGTTCATGTAAAAGGTTTATTTACTACCTTTTAGCATCCCGAAGTGGACGCTTTTGAAAAAGAGATTTTTAATCTCAAGGAGTCCTCTTCCTGGTTAAATAACGGCTGAAGAAATATTAAAATGAATAAATTAAAGTTCTTCGACGTTTGTGAATAAACTTACATGACCTTTCAAATTAAGGGCAATTAATGACTTGAATCCAAAATGGTGAGATGATGCAGTACTATGCAATAGTACTATTAATCTACCCAGTAATACACAAAGCATCTCAAACTGGCTTCTCTAAACTGCTCTGAACATGTATTTGTTAGAATAATATAATATTCTATAATAACTAGTACAACTACATTTTTCATCTTACATACTTCTGTTCTTTTACTAACATTTTGTCTTCAGGACTTTGACTTTGGATTATGTCTACACTGTGGTATTTCTTCTTCTTAAGTAAAGCATCTGAGCGTTCCTTCCACATGTGGCTGCACTGAACAACCGGAGTTCACTTCTGCGGACCTTAAATGCTGGAGATTCTGCCGACGCATTTTTAAAGTGCATTATGCTTAAACTCTGTGCTGCTGCTCCCTCACTACTTCATTTATTATTTATGAGAGAAATCATTATTAAGTTCAAAGTGAGCCCTACTGTGCACTTACAATAGCTACCCAATTTCCCATTGTTTAATAAGCAGGGTGGGGATACAACTACTGTTAAAGTCTTAATGCAGAAGTGTCTTCCAGAAACCAAACTTATTTCAGCTGTCTGGAGCCAGTAACTTCCAAGCTTGAGATGACATAAATCACTGTATTTTTTTGTTGTTGCAGCAGCAGCCTATAAATTCATATGATGATAACTCAGATCTAAGTAGGTAGTTGGCAAAATTTTTGCTCCATCTCAGCTGCCACTGGTAGCCTGGCAGTGTCGAGCAGATGGCGCTTTATGTATTTATAATTGTCCAAACATTGTAAGAACCTCTCAGTATTTGGATCCTGTGCACGCTAATTAGCTTGATGAATATAAATAAAGGGTTTAAAATTTAGCACATCTCAAAAAACTGCACGTGGGTGTATGTGTGTCAGTGTTGCCCAGATATAATGTATGGACTGTGTTTGCAGATGGCTACATTAACATGACTAAGCCCCTATCTCTTTCTGAGGGCCAACTACAAGTGTCCATTATCCAACCATTCAACATGTTGTCAGTGTCCTCTCAGCGCTGCCAGAAAATCAGCAAAATATTTACATCTTTCCCGGCAGTTATAAAAATTAAAAAGGTAATGCGCTTGATGTGATAAAACGGCTTGATGACAGTGTGCATTTGTCAGGCTTTGTAATTATTTAAGACGATGAAAACTACAGCCCCTGAGCAGATATAGAGGCTACAACGCATTTTGTATTAAACATTATGCTGCGGCTGGTTGGTTTTTTTTTGTTGTTGTTGTTGTTTTTTTTTTTTATAAGAATAAAGATGGCGAATTAATCAGCACAAAAAAAACAAAAAGAAAAAACTTTGATGAGCATTATTCCTGCATGTTATGAATAAGAGATTGCATCTGCAGCTAATGATGCACGCCTGGATTCCTGCATGTATACAAGTAATTAAACAAAAATCTGTCATGCTTGTCTGCATTGCTTATACCGCGGCTCATTTTCATAATGTTTGGTGAGAGAGGGACACCTATCAGGAGCCCGTGTAAGAGCCTGAGGAGTGACATTGCTCCGACGCAACACTGCATAAATTAGTCGTCTGAAAGTGACAGCAACACATAATACCAGTTGCCGTGAGGAGAGGGGAGTGTATCGGAAATAAAAGAGATCAATGCCTTCAGTCTGACACCTCCAAATGTTCTAAAACAAAAGCAGCATAATGTTCATCAAGTGGAATATCTGCAGTGGACTAATTTTTGGAGACATAAACTAATCTGCAAATTATTTCACCTTGCTGGTTATTATTTTAATAGGAAGTGCTAGGCTGTGACTGACTGCAGATGTCACCGCTCAAGATACCGCAAACAGTAAATGCCTTTGAGCATGACTTAATCTCCTGAAGCTCCAGCTGCGTTATGACATTGACTGTGTGTTGCTGGAAAGAGCTACAAAAAATGTTGGATGAAGAGTACACACACACACACACACAAAAGTGGGGATTACAGCACACAGATGTTTCAGACATGACACGAATAAATAGACTGTTAGGCTGCGGTGCGCAATTCTGACAATATGGCACACTGAGAGCACACAACTTTGTCATGTATTGATTCGTAAAGTGATGAAGGAAATACTACTGGATGGCACGTCGTTTGAAGTGACTTCTCGGAGGCCAGGATCGCCGTTTCCATCAGCTTTTAGTCTCTAAGTCGCTAAAATAAGTTAACCCCTTCTGGATTTTAGCTCTCTTTAGCGAGAAGATCGCAAGAATCAAATTTTGCCGTCGTACGTTTCTACAAACCAAACATACAATCTGAATGTTTCCGAACCAAAAGATTTAGTTCACTGAAAGCACTTGGTTACGGTTAGGAAAAGATACCATGGCAGAAAACATCCAAAAAGATAAGAGAAAGAAAAGATTACAAAAAAACAAAAAAACTCACAATGTGTTTATTAATATTTCAACCAAACCACGATCTTTTCCCAACGCTATCCAAAGCATTTTTATTGCCTAAATCTAAAAACCTACAAGTGTCAGGATGCAAAGTCCAGTCTCTGGTGGCAAACTCCCGGTTTTTGTTCATCCACCACCTCATGCCTGTTGAGGAAAGTCAAAAAAAGTGGCCGATCCGTCGATCCTTCAAGACGATACATCTCGAGAGGTGGGAATTAGCAGAGTACCTCGTCGCTAAACGTCTCTATATAGCAGAAATGTTGGGTTTGCTTTGCAGGAATGTACAGTGGCAACATTTTCTTCTGGTGACTTCTTTCGTAACTCAAACTATGTTGCTGGAGTTGGGGAAATATTTGAGCATGGTTAGGGTGACATTAGATCAAAACCACATAAATATCTGACTTAAAAAAAAAAAAAAAATTATATATCAGATATGAATTATCATTTGCGTCCAAGTTTGTACATTCATTATAAAAAAAAAAGTCGTGAGGGAGAACCTAGAACACCCTTGAAAATCCGCCATAAGTCAAACTTTATACATATTCACATAAGTAGAGAAGCATCACAACTCATCAGCATCATCCAGTTGTTTATGTAACATTGGGGCCACAGTAATTATGTGAGTACACCATTGTAATTTATGGGAAACGTGTCCTATTTTGATGTAGAAGGATTAAGAAGCCTCCGAGGCTTTTTGACACCAATTCACACAGGAATGAATGCAAAACATTCTCTGCATGTCACCGACAGCCAGATCTGCATCAACAACATTGTGTTGGGGAAAAGATTACACCGATGATGAGTGTGTTCATGCAGTGTAGTCATCCGAGCAGTTTGTTACTTTTTTTTTCTTGATGTAAAGCAACGAGTTGTCTGGCCTCATTTCTCCGAAACCATTCCCCTTCCATCTGTCTGATCTGTAGTACAAGATTGTAAAAAAAAATCTAAAGAAAAAATAGAAAAAAAAAATATGAAAAGTTTGAAAAAGTGAGGAAGGCTGCTTTTTTTTTTTTTTTTTCCAACGTAGTGGCACTCCCTCCACCTGTAAAGTACTCCTACAAGGTGTGATTTGTCTTTTTCAGATGAAGAGATGCTTTAACAATTTTTACTCGACAGTCACGCGGCGTTTAAACGAAATAGCTGTGTTTCAAAAGGAACGGTTCATATCAAATAATTGCATAATAAATTGAAATGTCTAACATAAGAGTGGCATTAAATATTCAGCAATGTAATTTGAAGATTCTCCCCCTCTCTCTCTCTCTCTCTACAGTTTTTATATAAAAATCCACCACTTCAAATTAATATAAAATGATGCCAGGGGGTGGGCAACATTTATCTGGAATAAACAGACACTGCTCTTTGGGCAATGAGTCTCTACTGTCATCTTTTCACAGGAACTAAAACATTCTTCTGCTCCCACTTAAAACATCAACAACTCTATCCATGTGGGCAGGGTAAATAAAAAGGTTTTACAGGATGATACTGCTTTTTTAGCCTGACCCTCAACCGCAGTGTTTGTTTTCCATTTTCGACGAACTTCTGCGTAGGTTTGGCTTGTCGGTTCCCTCTTGTATGCGGGTGGCTTTTCCACAATTATCAAACCAAAGCAAACAAATTTGTTTGTGATATCCTGCTCAGCACTGCACAGGCTCCCTTTTGGGAGATACAAAAAAAAAAAAAAAAAAAAAAATCCCAATAGCTGGATTGACACAATAATTACTTGAAACCGTGGCTCTAGTCATGTTGTATCTAAAGTGGTGCAGTTTTGGCAAAAAAAAAAAAAACACAAAAAAAACATACTGTAATTATAAACGTGTTGAACAAAAAATATAGATATTTACCACTAAAAATTAAGCAGATAAAAGAACCCCACTGAGCATGAAGAGCAGTTTGAAAACCCCCTAAGTTCGGAGCGTTTTGTCGAATCCTCTCCACAACGCTGACGTTTCCATGAGCAAGACGCCAACTCCTTATTTGAGTTATTGAGTTTTCGCACGTCTTTCTGAATTTCCACATGGACAAAGAAATGATCCCACATCGGTGTCATTAATACACAACAGATGGATTTACCTCAAGCCGTACATCACTACCAAAAAGATATCGACGTGCGATGTTGAGTTTCATTTTAAATTTGTATTTCCATGCTTGGTTTATCTTTGATTTTTATTGCCTCTTCTTGGTTTGCTGGAAAAATCTATAAATACCAAAATGGTGGGCACTCAAGTAAAGTCTTTCAAAAACACAAGTAATGGTGGCTAATTTGTCTTGTCGTAACAACACCGCAGGCCCATGGTGTGTGTGTGTGTGTGCCTGTGTTATTGGCTAATACACAGTTGACAGGATTTTCTGTCAGTATGGAGTCAGTTTGATGGCACTTCAGGCACCTTCATCTCTAAATCTGTTTTATTCTGAGGTGCAATAGATGACTTACAGATTTTCAAGCAGCGCGCATTTTTTACATTTGTACTACTTTTATGTATTGCTACGAAGTAAGCTGTACATTGATTAGCTGTCAGGCGCAGACTGCAGAGATTTTTTATATTAGCGACGGCATAATCTATAGTGTGGACCTGTAATTTATAGACTTACTTAAAATGGATTGCTGCTGTAATGGAGAAACATAACATGCTCTTTTAAGGTTCAAAGCGCAGAGATAGACTGACTGAAAGTATGTCACACAACATAATCCCGGTGATTGTGAGCTCTGCCCAGGATGGTGCCATTGTTTCATGGATCTGTTGATGGCTGTTTCCAGCACAATCTTTTTTGTCACATCTCCAGCTCATCATCTCTCTCTTTTTTTTTTTTTTTCCTGGAAGCAGCCCTCTTATCTGGCTTTGCCTCTTTCCTTTCTTCCATAGCTTTTATGCATCTTGTCAGATTGAGTGTCTCCTAGTCACAACTCTCTCATTTTTGGATTATAGAGCACTTGAGGGTTTGTTTTTTTCCCTCTAACCCCGTCTTTTTTTCCCCCCTCTTCAACCTCCTCTTGTTTCTCCCCCCATGATGATGATGTTTTTTTTTCTTCTTGTGATCAGGAAGCCGGCATTTTAACTAAGATTCTTACCTTAAAACCAGACCCACACCTTTCTCTGTGCTGTTGTGACTGGAGCTCGTATGTCACTCAACTCCCTCTGAGAGTCACAGTGTCTAGTGAGAATCTCCAGTCAAGTAAACCCACTATTGCCACGGACAGTTGTCAGTAGTTAAAATTCATGCGGTGGTGCCAAGTGGAAGCACATCTATATCACAATCTCTCCTTCTGCTAAAAACCATCAGCATCACCCGAATGTGTGAGGCCAGAGCATGAAAATAAAGCAACAACACAGCGGGAGTGGCCTACTTAAGCCGGCAGTTTGAAGTGCTTCCGTTTGACTGATTTCACAAGTTCCAGGAGGACTTAGCTTTTAAACCCCGCTGAATGGTCTTAAGGGTCCAGACCTCACAAAAAGATCAACTTGATGTCTTTTTATCCTTAATGTCTTTGGTTTCACTGTAACAATGCTTGTAAAATATTCATAAAGGGACTGAGAGCTGCAGAGAGCGTTCACGTCCCTGCATCAGTAAACCTTAGGAATTCCCATTTAGGTTTCTCATCGAGAATAATGAGATTTGTTAATGTCACCACTTCAAACTACAGTCACCATCAGCTTTATTTTTTATTAGTAATGATGTTCCGAATTAAATTGCCTTCATACAATAAGTCACCTAACAATGATTCTTTGTGGTTCCTTATCTTGGCGGTAAATGTTGCTTTTGAGAGTGAGTTCAATGAAGCGCCTTGGTTTGTTAAGATTTTTACTTCAACCCTTTTTCCTCTCTGCGGGAGGTTGTGTTTGTTAATTTATCACATCTTTGCACAGGATGGAGAGAGTTGCCAGGATGAAAAAGCAGACCCTCTCTCCTCCCGTCTTGTCCCCGTTCTCCTCCTCTCACTCAGCTCAGCACCCTACGGTGCCGCAGAGCTAAGCAGACGGCTGTCCAGACTCCCCAGATCATTACACAGGAATCACACTGGGAGAGGTGTGTGGGAAGTGGCTGTGACTCAGTGTGTGCACCAGCGTATACTGACATTCATCTCCATATGTCAAGACCTCAGCCAATCAGAAGCCATGGAAATGTATTTCTCTTTTGGTTTTGGGGGAGTAAATGCATGCCGGCGGTAGCTGCGTGTTACACATTTTTTATCACATCAGATAAGATTGTATCTCCAGAGAAACAGTTCAATTACGTTCCCTATCTGATAAGTTTACATTTTGCTCAGAAGGATGCATTTTGCACTATCCAACCAGACACAGTACGAGAGGGTAAAACATACTGTTTGGACGAAACAACTCAGACAGAAAAAATCTCAAACCGCAAATGAACACGCTCAAATCTCAAATGAAAACGACCAGCTCTTGTACCGACTCCAATTACATTTTGGCATATCAGTATGAGAATACATACTCCAGAGCAAATTAAACCCGTTGCTTAACCAACCTCCCCCCAGCAATTCAATTCTATGCAGTGCTGAAATCACTTCCCTGCACTGCCAATCTCTCCATATGAGGGGAGAGATTCACTCCAGCCTATTTCTGAAAGTCTAATAAGATGAACCCTCACACTTGCCATGCTTAGATAAGGAGTCACTTGAGTGTGTTGAAGTGTTTACCATGGCTCAGACTTCCCTTCCATATACACAATATCCCATCTAAATATCTGGACCCTTATATTTCCTCACACAAGACATTGCGTAACAAATTTGTGACAAAATAACATTAAAAATTCATGGCTTCTTTGCTTTTCCGTGAATAAAATATTTCGTTTAGTAGCTGAACTTAGACTGTACATAATGGATAATCTTCGATTCCTGTCCAAACTGGTGTTTAGTTTGGTCATTTATAGAGATTCAGCACAGCAGTAACACCTCAGGAATGACCTAAAGGGAGATTGACCCTAGATAAAGAGGGAGAAGATAAAGTGGTTGCTCAATTGCTCTTCTTTGGCCTCTTATTATTAACCTTATTACTGTATCAGCCTTAAGGCATATACTTTCACTCTGTTTATGCCTTCCTTCTGTTATTGAGTGCCCATAGGCCATGCTGCCATTTCATCACAACCTGGTAAATTGCAGAGTTGAAAGATAGCCTGTTCCATCACCTACACCGCTGCGAATCGCTTTGTGTATGATGCAAAGCAGAAAATGTCACCCTCAGTGTGATTCTCGTGTCTGCCGAGAGGCCACCTCGTATTTCAGATGCATCAACTTCCCCTGCCCCCGACTCCTACACGAGCACATAAGTTACGTGCAGTAGCTGGCATTTAAGCTGCTTGGAGAAGGCCGAGAAAGTGCACGAAAAAAAAATAGAAGACGTTAGTAAGTCGCAAATTAAATGACTTTTTTTTTTCTTTTTTTTTAAGTGGGCAGGGAGAGTTTTGCAAAACAGGCTTCAATATGGTAATTTTTACACACCCACTCAGATGAGCTCAAAATCTAAAATCATCCTGTCTTTGCTGCTTGAGTAAATTACCTCAAAAACACATTATTAGTAGAAGTATTTTTCAATATATCATTTGCTTTCCTAACCCAATTATGTGTCATCCACTCCTCTTGAATTGACTTTTCTTGACACTAGCAAAAAAACATATACTTTAGACTGAATAGCCCCTCTTCCATTTTTAGAAGATATTTCTGCATATTTTTAGAAATACATTCCAGCAATGACCAGAGTCTATTTATAACCACTGATTGCATGATCACTGGGGCACAATCAGGCCGTACCGACGCTGCAGCACAGCATTGGTTGATTGTTCTCTTTGAGCAGATAGATCCCTTTGATTATTGCTCATGATTGCTGCACTGTGAGTACAGTCGCACACAAGCTGCAGCACAGCAACATACGCAAGCTCCGTGCAGAGCGTTCGGAGTGTGACCTGTAGTGTTCAGCTGAGCTGTTTTAACCTGGATGAAGGAATGACTTTAAGGAGAATACAGTAGAGTTAACCGCTGTTTAATCTACTTGGCTCCGACTTTGTAATCCTCTTTCTTATACTCTGACCTCAAAGGCTTAGAACACAAGACTAAACACTTATTCAGATGATACAATAATAATAATCATCTCTCCTCCTTCTGTCCCTTGCCCCAGTCTGCACCGCATGCCACCATGGATCTATGTAATTATCCCTGTGCTGCAGATGGCACAATTTGATTAAAATCTAGACTGAAATCACGCTTTGTGCCCATTTCTCCGGACAACAGAATGTAATAATAATCCACCTGAACATTCAAAGTTACAGCGTAGCTGCGAGGGGCCGCTATGAAAATGGTTTATCAAAGTAATTGGTGCTTTTCACTTCGGCCCAGTATGTGGAGTGGAAGGTAACAGATGTCTGTCTGAAGGAGATGTAGGTCAGCGAGTTTCCTGCGCTCCCACTGATCCCATCAGATAAAGAGAAGGGTTTTTTTTTTTCTATAAGGCTGCTTCCCGCCATGACACCCTATCAGATCTGTAGCCCCATCTTACTTCCTGTGTTTGAGGAAAATCCATGTCTTTTGAGACTACAGGAGAGGCCATGTCACAGTAATTACCGTAACATGATATCATCTACCCCCACTTATCCCCTAATGGCAATAGAAGCTAAATCCCAGTATTGTAGCTGCCTTTTATCTGCTTTATCCCTGAATGTGACAGGATTTTATTTTTACAACTGGTACAATTTCATAAATAAATGTGAAATAACCAAGGTGATGAGGTGCAGTATAGTGCAAATTGGCTGTAAATATGCTCATTAGCCATTTTCTAGACAGTAGCAAAATGCATCTGTCTAAGCATCTTTCGCGATACTCAGGTCTGTTTTGTGCCACAGGGTTAACAAGGAGCTTAATGGTGTAATCCTCATCGGCTGCCAGTCTGGCAGACACTCCTCTTAGTGACTTATCCTCTGAGCTGCAGGTCAAAGGGCATGGCCCAGGAAATGCACAAGCCCCCAGACAACTCCATGAAACCCTGAGAAAGTCCCGGTCTGTTGCTTAAAATGCGTAATTTACAAGGGCGTGAAATCAAACGTTTGATTGGTTTCATGTTTCCTCGTTTCCACAGACAGATGTTTTCCCGCGAAAGCAACACGACCCTGACTAACCTCCAATGTGACCCCCCCCCCCCCTTTGCTAACCTTCTCCTCTGTTCCTGCTGGCACACGGGCCGCACAACGCTCACCATCCGTGATGGATTATGGGAAGGCCTAGGGGCAGGCTGACTGGCTGGTTTCACTATCTGCTGGGTGTGACCCACATCCCTCTCTCTGGCTAATCCTTTTGTTTCTGTGATCTCTGAGTACCTTGCCACATCTAATCCTTTGTGCTGCTTTATTTCGGCATTAGATTTCATCTCAACCAAGTGTTTTCCTGATGATACCCTTCATTCCCCTGAACAATTGCTATTGGATGTGCATTGAATCTGTTTTTTTTTTTCCACAGGGTCAAAAAAAGGGTACAGATTTCATCCAAAGTACATCAGATTAGTTTACCAGACATGATAACACTGCCTCAATATTTACAGTTTATACCCCATTGTTTATCACCGATCAATTTCAGTTTGCTATATCTTCTCTATAAAATCTGCTAAATTTTATACGTCATTAACTTCCCATGACTGACTGTGGATTTGTGCCAAATGGGTTCAATAACAACTTATTTTTTCACAGTTGATCCCTACAAACTTCAGACATCATGTCCAAACCGATATGTCACGGTACAATAACCAGCGTCAATTGATTGATCAGTCCAATACAAGAGCTAATACAGTGTGATGCATCACTGTTGACATTTTTATTTCTCCTCATGAAAGGGCAAGTTCGGGGATGAACTATGGAAATATTTTGGCTTTGTGTTTTGGCTACAGCAACCTGACTGGATTTCATATCTCTGATGGCGATTCAAATCGTGGTGGCTTTCAGGTTTAATGTTTTTTTAATGTTTTTTTAATGATACTACAAAGAGAATAGGCCGTATTCATTCTCATCTCACGCTCACACAGATTTGCACACACATGACTCCAAGACACACAGATACACACACACACACACACGCGAGCAGAATTGAATTGGTCGGAGTCCCTTGAGTCATTTGGAAACCCTCAACGACTAACCCAGTATCTGAATTAATAAATAAATAAAGCTTTCTGCATCTATTATACATGACTGTGTACTACAGTATATGGCCATATGGAAACAATAAAACTACATATTAAACAACGAACTGCATATAAATTATGGCAATCAGTTCTGTTGTCAAAGAATCAGTAGAAGACTTATATAACTGTGAAACATGTGACGGTAAACACTGAGAATAATTGCGCGGCATCCTTTTTAATATAAAAATATCTTTCATTCCTTTGACCTAGAGATTAAATATTTGACACCACCAATACAGTAACTGATATTTGTCAACTTAAAACCAACCTACAACCTAATCCTCTTTACACCCACCTTCAGCGCATAATCTTCTGAAAATTATCCACCCTCCTACTGTATATCTTTCGTCTCTATTTGTTCTGGTATCTGTGAGTAAAAATAGCCTTTCTCCTTCTCCACTCGTCGGCTCCTTTTCTGTTTTTCATGACCTTTCATTGCCAGTTGAAGTGAAGCTTCTTCAATACATTCTAACTCTCTGTTTATTAAAGTTATATTAAATATACAGTATAAAGGAAGTATAAAGCCCCTTCCCTCACATCCTGGTGAACTGTAGAGGAATAAGTTAACGCTGACACGTGACGTTTAATAACGTTAGCAATGCAGCAAGGGAGATCAAAACAGGTTTTAAAAAAATCTAATTTAATTTTTCCATAAGTCCAAATTCATTACATTTCTCCTCTCGCTCCTCTTTTTTCCCCAAATCACACGCTGGACCTTTTGCCGCAGGTGAGTACAGAGATCATTTAATCTATCGTACCATGTGAGGGCGGACGGATTTTTTTCCCTTTTGACAAAACTTATGTGTGAAGGCTGAAAAGCACAGCTATATTTGTAAAATTGGATTCAAAGCTGCCCTGGGTTTAGTGTGTAGAATAGACCTAACAAAACCACAAGACTGAATCTAATCACAAAATGCATTCACTGTGGCCGAGTATAATGATTTCTACAGTATAACTATTCACCTTGTGGAATTCTGCAGTTACCTGCATCACCTTTCTCCCCTCCTTTTTTGTTGCCAAAAAGTCTCATAATTGTTTGTCAAGATCCGGTTTATACAGAATGACACACATTCAAGATCAGTTTATTGCTCCTTAGTACTATTATTATTTTTGACACAAGCTTTACAAATATTTGATCAACTGAAATTCACATTTGACCGTCCTTTAGTCCCAGAGATAAACGGATGACAACTAACAATTGAGTGCAAAATAAACCAATATTATGGAGTTGAACAGGAGCTGTTGTTAGATGAAAAGAGTTCTTTAACTTCACAGATTTTTTTTTTGAAAGCCCAAAGGAAGCCGTGAAATGAATGTGTGGGCTGCCGGCGAAGGAGGACAGAGGTCATGTTTTGTCTCAACATGTGGATGCATTCACACACACACACACACACACACACACACACACACACATGCACGCACACACCCCCTCCATTCCTCTTTTAAACACACACACACACACGCAGAAGGCAAAACTTGGCAGTCAGTCACCATAACTACTCAACAAATTGCTGTCCAGCCTGCTGTAGGCCTGTGTGCATCATGTCTCAGCATTTGAACGACAGCTTTGGATTGCTTATTATGCAGTTTCTCCTGAGTGCTCTACTTGCACATGCAAGCCACAATCTCTGTTCAGCAGCAGCTGACTAGGGAAACTGTGGAAATAATTGTCTGTCGTTCCTTGTTGGCTGCTTTGACGGCTGGCGAATCCCTTTGTGGTGCACTAACAGAGCTGTTTGAAGTCTCTGTCAGTGTGGTAGGCAGAGGCATGGCGTGAGCGTGCGCTACATGCTAGTTCATATCTGCGGAGCATTCCACGATCCGCACAGTGTCAGACTGGCTGGTGGGCAGATGAGAGGTTGGAGGGAAAACAGGCTGAGCATAAAAGCTGCAGGTCTGACCCCGGCAGATGGAAAAGACAGCTTCTGAATTGGAGATTTCTTTTTTTTTTTCTTCAAATATCAGCTTGCACTTTCTTTCCTAGACAAGTGCCCATACAATGGAAAGCTGCGGTGCCTGACCAAGCATTTGTTACCGTTTAGAGTTTGATAACGACTACCTGAATTGCTCAGATCCTTTTCATCCATTGTTAACCTGCAAATGGCTCTGATCTCATGTATATAGTGAAGATTAAGGGCAGTTTAAACATTTTATTCTGCTTTGTTTCTACCTTCCTTCACCTCTTCGTTGATTTGAGTAAATATATCTGGAGTATTGATCAAAAACTGAAGAAAATTGCTTGGTTAAATTGCCTCAGAGCTTATTATTGACCCCAAAGATAGCTGTTAGTGTCTGGCGCTTATTCATGCATTGTTCCGGAGATGTTTACTCCTGTACTGTTTCAAATCAAAGATGTAAAGAGCTCTTTGAATAGCTGTAATCAACTTTTCATCCATTTTGCACTTGTCAGAGGGGTACTGTTGTTCATAAAACAAATGCACATTGTAAAAAAACAAGGAAGGATACATTGTTTTCCCATCGTTCCTTTTGACTGAAATATATACATTTTGCTGTCGGTGATGTTGCCTTCAGTGTGGATACATGAGAAAGAGGAGCCTGATACAAAAGTTTTTGGTGCACGCAAATCAATAGCATGTGTACTTCCATAAAACTCACATTCTGCAAGAAGGACAAAATCCAGAGTGAAACTTTCCATCTTGTTATCAGTTATAACAGGATGTCACTCACTAGGGCTGGACAGTCGTCAGAGTAAATGTTCTAGTATTTTGTCCAGTGAAGTGTCACTAAGTGATGGATGCCTCCAGAGTGAACTGGGCTGCAGTTCTGCAGCTGCCTGCCGGGCAAATGTGAAAAGCACCGAGGATTTTAGCACTGCTTTTCACAGGCATGGTAGAGATGCCATTTGAGGTCACAGAGGAGTAAATATAGCGCCAAGAGTGTTAAGGACCGCTGTGTGGGTCCAAGTTCACGTCAGTTACGCTGTCCTTTCCATGCTCTGGAGCGCAAGGAAACTAAGCATATCATTAGGGTACACAGGCTGGCGTAGGATGGGTGAAGGGCAAGCAAAGGGTTCAATGTTAGTGGGATGTAGGGTTTTCCATACTAGAGTTACATATATATAAAATCATCAGTGTTCAAAGTTCATATTATTACCACAGCGTTAGTCCAGTGGAATTCATCTCAGTATTGTTGGAAAAGCTGTAACAATCAGAGGTGAACACAGATTGTTACTCAAGTAAAAGGGAAAAGGGAAACGAGCTATGCCCTGTACTCAGTGTATAAAAGTAAAAAGTATAGCCCATTAACTTCACTACAGCGCCATGTACAAATAGATTTTCAATTTCAGCAACAGAACTTGAAACGTTATGACGCCTTTTCTCCGCGGTCCAGTCTCCTTTTCATGTCCGTTTCATCTTTTACACTGCGCACCCATACCCATACATGTACGCTGAAATGATGTCTTGATGTTGGGAAGGTGTGCAATGACATAAAATAAAAATAACTGCTAAATTCTCTGCAATGTATTCCAACTAAATTAGCTTGTTTTAAATGTCTACGGAGAAGAACGTACAGATATTTGTGTTAAAATGTAGATTGTCAGGGAAATAAATACTCAAGTAAAGTACAGATACATGTAATTTATCACTTCCCGCCTCTGATAACAACACCATACAACGCTGTATAATTATATGAGACATTTTTTTTTCACTTGTGTGTATTTATTAACTGTATTGCTTTGAGGAAGAAAATCCAGTTAACACCTGTACCTTCTGCCAGAGGGGACAGGTTGAAAAAGATGGTGTGTTGTGTGGATAAGGAGTGTGGAGCTTATGATCTGAGACACTCCGGGGATAATTATGTTTATTGTGTTTGCAGAAGTGCTCCTTCCAAACAATAATTGATGGTGACAGAGCGCTTTGTGTAATGGCAGCGTAAAGTCGGACCTGCAGACCCTGCCTGTTTTTTTTGAGTTGTCGTAGAAAGTGCAGCTTTTTGCATCAGTCTGTTCAACCCGTTATTGCTGACTGAAGGAGTTGGCTATTGTAATTAGTTATCTGTTGATGAGGATAGGTGTTTTATTGATTGTTTTTTTCCTGAAATCAATGACGATTTCGGTTGTCTTTTTTCATTCAGTTTCACGTCATTTTCCCTGCACCTGCTGTCTGACATCTCAACTTCCACCATGTCTTCATCGATTGTCTATAGCTGTGCATCGGTATTCTGTTTATATCCCAGTTTTTATCATGCTCGGGATACGGTGCTTACATAGAAAACAGAGAAACCGGATTATTCATATCCCTATGTACATAATAAATCAGCCTGTCGCTGCCACCTGCATAGGATAGATTAAGATGCACAGCCATGACTGGTGGGATTGGATTGTCATGATGGAGTTCAGTGACCCAGACTGAGGAGAAAATTTCCGTATGAGTAATTCTTTAATTACTGAAAGACAAAGCTCTGTTTCTTCATCGCTCCAGAAGTGAGACGCTTTAGGTCCCACCATTAATTGTGTTTCTGTTGCATAACTTGACTTGAGGTGCGCCTGTGCAGGTAGTTACCAGCGGTCAAAAACCAGCATAAGATATATACATGGACCAAAACAAACAAAAAAGGGATACTTCAAAAACCTGATAATACTCTAGTCCATGTAAACGCACCCTTTGTTTTTTGAGACCAGTCCTAGGATTGTGGCGTCTTCTGCGTATTTCAGGGTCCTGATGGAGTTTGATGTTGATCTGAGGTGGTGTGGTGGTGAGGGGACGGGAAGTGATGTTGTTAAATTTTTCAACTTGGTTCCCATCCTTCAAAAAAAACCAAAAAAAAATAAATAAATCCAGGATCCAGAGACACAGTGAGGTGTTAACGTTTCCTGGACAGCATGAGAGGTTTGACAGTATTAAAAGCAGAAGTGAAATTGATGAATGTAATTCTTGCATATAGGTATCTTTGGACTCCAGGTGTTGGAGATGAAGTGTAGTGCCAGGTTGAGTGCATCATCTGGTTTGGACGATATGCAAATTGTAGTGGGTCCATCAGGGGGGATGTGGCTGATTTAATGTGTGCCAGGACTATACACTCAAAAGCCTTCATAGACACCGATGTCAGGGTCTGAAGTCGTTGAGGCCAGTTTTTTTTTTTTTTTTTTTTAGTTTTAGGAATGGGGATGATAATGGGGTTTTTGATGGGAGCCGGGACCTTTTGATGTCTAAGTGAGGAGTTGTAGATGTTTGACAAAGTTGGTCTGAGCAGTGGCCTAGAAAGGCTAGTGTTACATGGTCTGGCGCTTTGTTTTGTTCGGCTTATGAAATACCCTTCTTGGTGTATTTGTTTCAGTTGTGAACGGTGCTGGTAGGTGTAGGTATTTGTGGTTTCTAAATCGTCTGGTAATTTGTTATCTACATCATCACCTAATTATAATCTATAATTTGTGCTAGCTGAGGTGCTGTGAGTGTAGCGGTGGAGGGGTCCCTCCTTGCCAACCTTCTGTTGATTGCCTCTGATCTGGAAGTGTGAACAGCTACCACAATCAGTGCAAATGTCACCTAGCATGATCTCCGACTTGCTAAATGCTTGTTACATCATGTCTGAGTCACAGTTTATCATATGGCAATCAGATTTTTTATTTATTTATTTTTTTTAATCGATCTTAGCTTCAATGCAAACACCCTGAAAAATACATATCAATGAGGTGAAACAGATGTGCACATCAGAATTTGATTCACTGACCGAAGGTGTTCGATTGGCATTCTCTGCTAGCTACCGTAGATTGCTGGTACTTACACTGATCTGTGTGCAGGGTGGGTAATATTTTGTCTTTAGTGGGGATGAATACAAGCCTGGATAAGTGACTCTGCTGAATAAATGATGTTTATAATCATAGCCCTGGGTGTCAGTTAATGTGCCTAGGGAGACGGGGGGATGGGGAGTGGCGGGGGTTGGGAGATGAGGAGTTCCAATCATCTGTCCAAGCAAGCCCCTCCAAGGCAGATGATAATGTGGGTCTAAACTGCTGCACGGGTGGGTAATGGGATTGTGAGCATGTTGGTCTCCTGCTGGATAAGCTCTCCTGATAGCGCCGCTGACCTCCTCCCCGATAGCGGGGAAAGAGAGTCACTGTAATGCTTCATATGCCGCATGTGTGTTTATATTGCCGGCACCATGTGTGAGGCAAAAGGGCATCGGTAGGGGTGCCGACGGGAAGGTGAAAAGGTAGGAGGGGTAAACATTACCATAGCCAGGAAGCATCGGGGGATAAAAGATAAAAATATGGGAGAGGCTCAGGAGGACACAAGTGTGAATTCAGAAGAGGTGGAAAGTAATTAAATACTTACCGTACTTCTCAGGTTTTCAGGTAACTTTACACATTTATTTTTCTGACAACTTTTAACGTTCACTCCTTACATTTGAACAGAAATATCTGTACTTTATACTTCTTGCACTTTCAAAACAGGCCCATTACTCATTACTTCAATGCATTTGAGGAGAATTCATCTTTTTTATTTGGTATCAGTGCACGTCTTCCCAACATCAAACAGGTTTTAGGAAGTCACCAATAATCAAAGCAAGAAAACAGTAATATAAAATAAAGTATTTCAATTTTAAAGCAGCAAAATCTCTTTTTAGATACTGGTGTAACAGCGAATTATAAATCACGACATTTTTGTCAGCGTCCTCTGTGTCTGTCATAGCTCTGCTGGTTGGTTTCAAATTGTGTCTGCTTTTTCTCCTCTCTATAGACCCGTGTTAATGATTTTCCAGACAGTTTCTCTTGACACACTGAACAATTTAGCATTTTTTTTTTTTGTCATTTGGCCACAGATGACTTCTTTGGAGCTCTGTTGGTGGCATTGTGTTCCTTTGAAAACCCACATTAAGCTGCTCGTTGCCAGACCTCTTCCACAGCCGACGTATGTGTTAATTAGCATTCAACTAAACCTGCCACACCTTTGCAAATGACTCATCCAAGTCCTTTCTCGAAGTCAGTTTAAAAGTTCATAAAGTGCATTAAAAACTGGAGCTAATCAAGGATGCATGACGCATAATTCAAGTTATTATCAGCAAATTCTACCTAAAGCTTTGGTGATAACAGCGGGACTCGCTTCAGTGAAGAATAATCCCCTCCCTCAAAATAAAGATGTTCCTGAGTTTGCGTCGAAAGGGGACTGTTAAAGAAGACTGACCCGTTCTGAATGCCCTTGGCCTTTAGTGACAAGATTGTTTTCACACTCTGCTGCTTTTCCATAAAGTCTGTCTCGGAATCCCTTCCTAACGTACCACGGAAAGAGCTCAAGAACGCCTTCTGATGTCAACTCGTGCAGGACTAGGAGATCAAAAATAAACCAGATTAACTTGCTAAAAATCCAAACAACATGCTTATTCCCACGATGTTCTCTTCTGGTCCTTGTCAAGCTTGCTATAGTTGTATTTTCAAACAGCGAATAACTTCAGCTGTGGATTTTTGTGTCTGGCTGAAGTGTGTGTGACAGCTTTAAAAAGAGCCTCAGAACCAGTATGCTGATCTAAATGAGGCATAATAGATGTGAGAGTGACATAACCATGTTGAAGGGGTGTAAGCAGCCTGACAGGAACATTGCTTCTAGCAACTCCTGTGTTGCATTAGTGATGATTTTCCAGGAGGCTCTCACAAAGACTCTTCAAAGCGCTCTCCTGAGCCCCAGCCAAACCCGGAAAAGCCCCCCAAAACAACAGGCCATGTGCACACAACTTCACACGTTGTTATTCATAACCCACCCTCAACACTGGCCAAATCTAACCCCCCCC
>JAPQRN010000014.1:12089354-12103591 GCA_037367275.1 Coranthus polyacanthus | reverse complement strand
GTGAACGTCGTAGAGACACCGAACCATGCTCTATCCCCCCATTTGTGGCCCCTGCCTTTCCAACGGTACCAACCCCACACACCACCACTTCTAAAAAAATATAGGTCATTCTGGTGCTAAAAATGGCTGCCTCTCCCTGGGGCTTGCTAGAGCATGAAATAGACTTTACATCACGTTAGCCGAGCAACAGCAACCGAGAAACTTTCCTTTTTGTCATTGCTCATTTTTCATCCCCTTTTGTTGCTGTAATCTAACATATGGTGGTTCTCTCACTCTCCCCTTCTCTCTTTCAGTTTATGACCTGAATAAGATATCAGCAGTTTTCCAGGTTTGGAATATGACAGGCGAGGCTAAAGTCATGTAGAGATTTAGATAATATGGTTGCGGAACACTTTACAATGCTTCCCACCTCTGCCTTTCAGACTTCCCCCCCCCCGTGCTGATAAGCAAGAATTCAGGGGATGGATTTCAAAATGCTTTGGATTCACAAAGTGCCTGCTGATATGGCGAAGGTAGTCACATGACAGGCAGAACAATTACTTTCTACCTGTTTGTAATACTGTCTATTCCTTCAACCTCTGGCATATGAATTACAACAGTATCTCCTCTTCCTTTGGGTAGTTGCTGCAAAGCTGCAAAACACAATATGCAAAAATAAGCTGCTCTCGCCTCCATTGTGGCTTTGACAACTTAGAGTCCAATTTATGGAAGCAAACTCACTTGCAGCAAATTGGATAATGCGGTGAGGAAATTTCTGGGGTTCTATTTGCTGTAGTTTACACATTTCCAGATGCTCTCGCTCCACAGTTGTAGAGTCTCATTTAAGTCCCCCCCCCCCCTCCTTCACATTTCCACCTCCTTGTCCGATGTATTAAATCCCTGGTGGCTGAGCCTTGAAATGGCCTCATGTTTATTTAAACTTAGAGGGCGGCAGCGAAGCACCCGGTGCCCCATTCGTTTTTTTGGTTTTTTTTTTTCTGTGGTGTTTTCTTACAGCCAGCCAACCCCCGGAGCCATTCATCAGCTGGGCTAAGTGTAGCTACAGTTAGAGGACTAAACAGCACTTCACCACAATGAGTGTGACATCAACTCTCCACACAAACCAGCGGGTGTGTCAAAAGAGAAGCACAATTACAGAGGAGAAGGAGTAGGGAAGAGGTGGGGAAATGACCATAGAGAGAAGAAAGGAAAAAAAAAAAAAAAAAAGAGGGAGAAATAGAGACAGAGAATGCTAGTCATCTAGCTTCTAATTTTGGTTCTGGCTTGAGCACTACTTTGTTCCATCACAGGCTTTTATGCTACAAGCATGAGCTGGCTCAAGACAGACAGAAGAGAGAGACAGAAGAGCTATTGAATTAGCAAAGACCACAGTCCACACAAAAATACCATGCCCGCACACACACACGCACACGCACACCAATATAATGAGAACGAAAACATTGAGTTAAAAAATAAAAAAACATAAATAGCAAGAATTTGTGCATGAGTAAAGATATAATACTGTTAGTCCAGTGATATTATAATTAAAGCTCCCCTAAATGTTTGGCTTTTAAAGTTTAATCTAATGTCCTTGTAAAAATTTCACACAAAATTCCACACAGACAGCAAACTGTTTAAAAATGATCTCCCCAAATGTGGATGAAAGAGAGGGACTTCTGCATCCAAGCTGAGTGGAGAGCACAACAAAGAGAACTCGGGCTAGGATCCAAATTAGAGCAGAGATGAAGATATGAAAGATCAAAACCGGGAAGGAGGAATGAGAAAAAAGGAACGGGAATTGGCAAACACTGACATCCAGCGCTGCCACACTGAATGCAATTTTAAAGGCAATATGTGCTCGAGCCAGAGCGGCTGTAACTTACATGGGAGATGATGGACAGGGCCGGCTACCGAATATCAATACTTTTACGGCACTGACTGCTTAGATACTATAGAGTATCGAAAAACGGCTGGAAAGAGCTGAGTAAATCTCATTGACGTCAGCACAGGCCGTACTCACGGACGGCTGTTATACATTTTTACTAAAGGTATTATGTTAAACAGCTTCAGCTGTGGTAAATAGGTTTATTTTTTATGTTGTACAACTGCTGCGAGTGGAGAAAAATCTAAACACTTGTACTTTTTCTTTTAAAATGGGAAGTTCGTATGGGGAAAAAAAAAAAAAAAAAAAAAAAAGTTAGGAACCGGTACCGACGGACATTTTTCAACCCTAGAAAAGAATGAAAAGAAGAGAGACAGACTCAAGAAGACTCCACACACAATGTAACTGTATATATCTATATATATATCTTCATTTATTTTTAAGATTTAAACCCACTAAAAGTTGTAAATACAACTCTTGAATGAAAGGCACAGGAAAAATCAGACAATGCTGATATAATACTCAAAAGAAAAATTACAGTACAAAAGTGGACAGTTAGTTACGCACATACAAATCCCTCCATGTTGAACATCCTCCAATTTGTTTGGGAAAAACAGATACAGTATATGTGATACGACGAAACCAGAAACCATTAGCCAAACTTCTCTTTATTGCTTTTCCTAACTGACACGGGTCACCACAACTTCCTGGGTCTCGCAGAAGACCCGGGAAGCTGAGCTGCTTTCCCCATTTCCCCACAGATGGAGTGGCTCATATTTACTTCATAATTGGCCTGTCTGTTGACTGTGCTACATAACACTTCACTGGGCATTTAGACTCTGATCCCCGACGTCAAGGCGGCTGACATACACAGCAAACAGAGCTGAAGAGGTGTTTTATTATTAGAGTTAACGTCTCTCATATTCCATTACTAAATGAGCCTATATTTTTTGTGATTATGCTTTAATTTGTTGGTCCACTGAGTGTAAAATCAACCCAACCTCTAAGTGGTGCTGAGTGTTAAAATATTCAGCAGAAATTTCTGGCCTGCAAAATTTAGAAGTGCCGGTCAGAAGCCAGTTGTGGAGCAGCGAAGTAATTTAGGATATCTCCGTTCCCTTTTCGAACATTCACTTGATAGAGCTTAGCACTCAACTCTATAGGTTTCATTTATCAGAATCCGGCACCAGAGGCCACTATTATGTGGTTTTATACCGTTTTCTTGTCCTCCGATGCATTCATTTATTTATAACTTGCTTTTATTCAAGATTTTCAGTATAGTTTCCTCTTTAGTTTGACGCTTGTTGAAAAAAAATGGCCGACCGACTCATAGAAGATTGTGCACACATTAAGCATCCTTTGACAGCTCTATTGGGGGGCCAACTGGAGGGAAAGGTGCTGTCACTCTGTACTGCTTACAGTTTTTAATATTACATATATCCTCTTTGGTATGGACACATCTGCATCAAGGGACCAGCACTGTCCAATTATCCCCTTTCTAATCCTATGTGCAGCTGTCTCGTTCTCTCTGGTTCCTCTTAAAAGGAAAGGAAAAAAAACATTAAAAAAAGATGATTGCCACGATCTTGGAACCTGGAAATCGAGTGATTGATTAGAGTAGCAGGAAATTAGACCTATACAGCTGCCAAGGGTTTTCTTTTTCTCCTGCATGAAAGCCCCCTGCCTCTGCTCTCTACCTGCCAGAGCTTGGCCTTCCCTGCTGCCTGACAGCAGGAGATTCATGCTACCTCCGCTTTCCCTGCAGCCATGCTACACAGAGAGGGGGAAAAAAGCCATGGCACAGCAAAAATGTAAACGCACTGATCTACTTAAACTCAGCCCTGAAAGAACCCCCCCCCTCCCAAAAAAAAAAAAACCAAAAAAAAAAAAAAAGAAATAAAACAAGATGTCCTGGGGGCAAAATCAAACAGGTGTTAAGTCTCAGTGTTACAAAACACAACAGTTCTGATGGATTGAGGAGTGAACAGGAGGATGGATGTGGTCAGGGCTGTGCGATGTTGTTGCTGCTGCTGCTGCTGTAGCTTGGACTCTCTGGTTTGCGTTAGCTTGGGTCAGACGAAGAATGCGTTTACCAGAGCCCTTTCTCCCTCTCCCCCTCCCCCCAACAAAAGATGGCAGGCCCACCTGGGAAGAGGGGTTACTTTTATCCCCTTCTCTATCCTGGTTCTAACCAGAATCTCTTAGCGCCACACTCCACTTTCACACAGGAACAAAGTCAAGTAAAAGCTAGAGCTTTAACATATCTGCTTTCAAGTTTGACTCTTACACTTCCTGATGCAAGACCTCTAACACCTTCCTACTCCAGTGCAAAGGGTAGCGAATGACATCATGTACAAGAACCAGGATCTCAAAGAGTTCGGAGATACAGAGCCCAGTTTCTCAGTGCATCAGGCTAACGCCGACTCCATTCATTACCTAGCTGTTGCAGATGAGGAAGCGGCAGCTAGCTGTGTGAGGTACTCGCGCAGTTCCTTGGCCGCCTGGAAGCGACCGTAGCGCTTTTTAGGTTTGGTGCATTCGTCCAACAGGGCCTCTAGTTGTCCATCTTTGGCTATGTGGGCGGGGGGGTCGTGGAGGAGTCCTCCAGTGGTGCCCCGCCACGTAGCGTACCGAGACAACAGGTTCTGGCACACGGCATAGTAGTTGTGGTCCACAGTAACCCTGGAGCAAAGGGAATCCTTGGAGAAAGACAGGCAGGCCTCCCTGTCGCACTCCTCGAACCGGCTCTCATACCACACGTCGTAGTTTTCTGGCTTGTCTGCAGGGAGACGGAGAGACAGTTAAACGCTGCTATAAAAATAAAAAAAAATAAAAAACACACACTGGTCATAAAATGATAGTCAGTAATATTAATAGAGTCATAGATGCGCAGCATTCATTTCAAATATATAAAAGCATTTACTGGGCCATAAGCTTCTTGCTTACAGCCAGGTGAAAATGTAATGAAGCCAGCATATGTGGGTCCTGCGTCAGTTGTCTGATGAAAGTCGTAACAGGCAAAATGTCGGGATTTTATTAGAGCGCCATAAGCATTTACGTTTTGCATATAGCAGTCTGTTATTCAAGACTGGATAGCTGCAGTTGCTCAGCCATGTTGACTATTCTTGCACTGATATCAATACTACATGTGTATAGAGGTCGACCGATGGTGGTTTGTTAAAGGCTGATATAATAGCCATAGTTTGCAGCAGGAAAAAGCCGAAAGCTGATAAATGGGCCAATATCATCCCTGCCCCCCCACCCACTGAAAACACATTATGCATGTCTGAAATTAACTATCCTTTCACTTTATTAGAAAGTGAATAACAGTTGAAACGTCTCGTAAATGGACGCATAAGCAATACCAACTAATGAGTGGAAACATGGGTGTAGTGCTGTCAGAGTGCATCAGAGCACCACTCTTTTTTTCCCTCCAAGCGAATAAAGAGAAAATATGCAGTTCACATAACCCAGCTGAAATTCACAAACATTTTTAGAGGCGCTTGAAGTTCCAATTACTTAAGTGTATGTTATGCAAGAGAAGCGAGAACAAAAAAAAAAAAAACTAAATGAAAAAGAAAAAGAAAAAAAAGAGTGAATGGTTTAAGCCATCATTAAAATTTAAGGTGTAAGGTAAGGAAAAAGAAATTTCACCTTAAAAAAAAAAATTGCCGGCAGCTGCCGCCTGGGTGAACACTGATTCCACTGCCCAGTTTATATATGTGAAATTTATAGCTTAACCTGACGTTGACATGATTACAGGCGATACTATAGCTGTGAATTCTCCAGGCAGTGATCTGCTCTATTCACACACATGTTCAAATGGACATTACATGGACTTTGAACTAGTGAGCTGGCAGGATAAAGTCTGTTTAATGTCCAGGCTGACTGATTGGGACATTCTCACACACAGCCCCTCTGGGTAATACCTGACAGCGCAAGTGCGTACGGTGCTTTAAAGATGTAAAATATAGTACTTTTACTTTAAAAAAAAAAAAACACAAACATAAAAAAGGTACACAATCTTCTGTTTAGCTCCATCTGATGTTATAACGATTCTTTCAACGGTTTGAGCAAGTTATTACCCGAGAAATCAAGCTGGCCAAAAGCTGACGGGGAGGAGGTGCCACTTTTGACATTGCAGGAGAACTAACAGGAAATTCTTCTCAAAGCACAGAGCCAAACAACTCATCCACGGTTTCATTTGACAGAAATGAACCACTTTCAAGATTTATTGAGCAAATAAAATTCTTTCACCAGCACATTTCACGTTGCTTTTTCTCTTCAGAGGATTGTGCTGGGAATGGAGGGAGGCAAGAAAATAACCTGGAATGATGAGAGAGCTATTGGTTTGTGCATTAAAAACCAGATCAATAACATTGTGGAGGAGGGGGCCGGACCCAGAGGATGCAAACACATAATCAGTGTATCAGGGTTGTAATGCACTTCTCCTCCGGCTCATCAGAACAACTCAATCAAACATCCAGCGTTGCCCTGTTAGCAAGGGGCCCCCGTGGCCCCCCAAAGAGGAGGGGCGCATCAACCTCAATCAGTGTGGGTGATGAAGATGGATCTGCCTGTGGACACGAGCAACGAGCGCACACATACATGTAGAAATGTACACGCACGCACACCAAGGTGAGGTGAAAGCAATTAATGTTTCGCAGCCGGCCATGTATCACACCTCAGCACTGATTGACAGATGGCATCAGGAGAGTGTCCTGTTCTCGTTCACTCACACTAACACACATACGCACATATATCTATACACATATTCAAGCAGACAGAAGACCTAAAAGGAACAAGAAGGGAGGAGCAGGTTTTTCCTCAAGGACGAAGATGAGCACAGCAAAAAAAGTACTTTGAAACTCTGAGACAACTGAAGGCAAAAAGAGGTCGGTGGTCTGTTTACTTGCGCCTCAATCGCCTCTGTTCCACCCCTCCTGCAGGCCTGAGTGTAACAAAGCTAGAACATTTTCACAGCAAATGAAATCATTTCCAATTCAAATGAAGCGGCAGAGGACTGGACAAGGTATTCTGCCCGGCCTCTCTCGTTCCCTGCGTATCCGGTACTTTCCATGTTAAGGAGCTCAGGTCAGACTTGTATACATTCTCCTCACTCCTGACTTCTCAGGGCTACACTGAGAAGGGACACTGGGTCTGAAATGCTTGTTAGCGTGGCCTTACTAGTGGCATTCAAGAGTACGAGCCGGTTTTAACAATGCATGCCTGTGTTGGAGTGCATTATTGAATGTGAGAGAAAGAGAGCACGGGGGTGCGAGAGTGTTTCAAGTGCCGTTGTACGTGTGTGTTTGTGTAAGCTGGCGAGCAATTGTGTCAGTGAGAGAGGAGAATGAGACTGAGTGAAGTGTGTGTTACATTATACAGCATGTGTTTCCAAAAACCACTGGGGGTGAAATCCTCCTCAAATGCTATAAACTCAATGATGGGGAATGGCTTCTTTCGCACCACTGGACTGTGCAAACACACAGCACATGGCACAACATGAACACGGCATGCATTTTATCTCGCCGAACCCGCAGCATCAATATGGATGCTCCTAACAAGAGGGCGGAACAGCACGTGGCATTCTGCGTGTTTGATTTGCAAATCAAATGGCCCCACTTTAGACTGATGAGATTCTCGGCACACACTTTTAACTCGCCTTCAATCTCAGCGTCTAATTGCGCCGATTGGATTCTCTGCTTGTGGAGCCACGGAAGGTTGCCGTGCCTATTTCCCACTGCTGTCCGACAAAAGCCCGTGACCTCATAATGCTCATTACCGCCGTCATCCCCCGTCTTTCCTGCTGTGCCCCAGCGCTTGGCACACACACACACACAAACAAATCCAGGCACACAAACATTCTTGAGGCTTAAACTCTGAATGGCCAGGGTAATCAGCTTGAGTTGTCAAGCTCTCAATATGTCGGCCAGAAACGGAGTCTCAACCTGGATTGTGCTTCAGGACTAACACAAGGCTACTCTGACAGGGTGGAAAACTGCAGCTCCTGGCAATGAGAAAAATATACACACACTTTTTAGGAGTGCACATACAGACATGAACACAGAGGAAACAGTCCAAAACTGCAGAGGATGTGGGAGTATCACGACATGTCGTACTGTACTTGCAGTTTTCTGCCATTAGATCTTGTAGTTTGTTTGTTTTTTTTTTGTCCTGTTTATCTCAGGACAAAAAAAACAAAGCAGGGTCTGAATTACAGGGACGCCAGGGCTTCTTGTAATAAGACATGAGCTCCCCTGTGTCAAATCAGGTTATTACTGTTGACTACAAAGATACCATTATGCATGCTATTCTTGTTATCACCATTGAAGTGTCGCAGCACAACTTCACTCGCTTTAACTTAAAGATCAGAAAAAAAAAACAAATCCTGCATTCCAGTACCGGTACTACCGTACTATTTAGCATGTCAGAAAATGATTTAAGTATGTCCCAGTACATAGTATGTCAATTGCAGTCTGCCAAAAATACCATGATGTCCTGCTGCATCTGATTGCATTTTGCAGCATGCAATCCAGCATGCTTCTTTAGCTGTTCCTACCCACAATCCTCTGTACAGTGGAAGATACTACTTTTACGCAACACACTTTTTCCCTTTTGCTTAAAATTTCACACTAAGGACTGCGACACATGTATGAGCAAAGTTCAAGGTGCAATGTTACAACAAAGTATTATGTCCCAATTGTGCGCACGCTGCATGCGACGGCAGTACTTTGTAAGGGCAGTTGCAGCAGTTATTAAAAGGTAAAAAGTATGTGATTTGGAATGAGGCCAATCTTTCTTGATGCCAATGGCCGTGAAGCAAAACAGATGAAGAACAAACTTTCCCACTAACTCATGCTGGATCGCTGTTATTCAATTCTTTCTGTTTTAGTGAAAACGCAGACTGTCAAAAAGAAAACAAGGCAGCTTACTTACAAATTTTGGATTTACCGAAAAAAAGAGACAAAAAAACCTTGACATGCCTCCGCGGTGCTGAAGAATGCACAGCAGGCAGGAGCTGCAACATTTCAACAGTTTTCTTATTTGGATTATTCATATTCTTATTAAGAGGAATAATGACAAATAAAAGCTAAATTAAGTGCTTTGTAAATGTTGTATCTGCCGTTTGTGACAACAAAAAAAGTGAAATAAAGTGAAACAAAGGTAAGAAGTCCACAAAACAAAAAACAAAACTACACACTCTCCATTCATACACACCCAGAGACAATAGTTAATATCTGTCACAGGGCACAAACATAGAACCTCAATACCTACCGACACAACATTTTATCACTTTAATAGGATTTCTGCAGAAGGGACAAATCTATGAGCCTAACTGGGTGGTCCTGCTCCTCTCTGGAGTAGCCTCAGGAAGGGGGACTGAGGGGCAGCAAACTGCCACGCTGAGTACGTGATGTATAGCTCTCTCTGTCCTTGTTATGAGGTTTATTCTCAGGCCAAAAAAAAAAAGAAAAAGAAAAACTAGGGCAGCGGAGATGGCTCGTTATCTGGACGATCTTTGCTTTGATGGGGACGAGCTTGTCGGAGGCAGAGAAGGGGTGCTGGAGGACTATATTCTAGGAGAGAAGAAGGCGTCGAGCATAAGCAGTAGTCCTTCAGACCTTCCTCCAGACCTTAGTCCCCGCCTGAAAAGCTGCAGTTGGTGGCTACAGCCGACATAAAGCATAGTGTTCCCTAGAGAAAAGGCCATGGTCTGTATTTGAGTCACACTACGGCTTTTGAGGAAGCCTCTTTTATACACAGTTGGTTAACGGAGGAGGAAAAAACACTGCATCAGTGGAAATGTTATGAGTTTCTACATGTTTTAGCAAGTTAAATTTAAGACTCTCTAAGACCATAATGAATGCAATTTAAGGCCTGTTTTGTGTCATGTCACACTTTGGTGACGCTCCTGATGTGAACACAGAACAATACTGAGTGATGGCAGGCAATTTGCTGGTGGCTTTTTACGGCGCCTTTGTTTTTCTGACTTCCTATGTGACTTTAAGTGCCTTCATACTGAAGTTCCTAATTTGAGCATTTTCTCATAGCACACAAACACACACATGCACACAGGGATTCAAATTTGTTATTTTCAACAGATTTCAACAGCAAACACCAACTCCAATCAAATTTTAAGACGCGTTAAAAATAATTTTTTAAGACATTTTAAGGCCTAACATTCAGACTGTTATTGGTTTTTAGACCTGCAGAAAGTTTAAGTTCTCAATTCTTACAGGACATTGTCAGTGAAGCACAAATCTAAATCTGCCAATGACAGCCCCAAAATGTATGTAAGGTTGTTTAAATATTAAATTAACAGTGTAAATATGAGCAGACTTGTTCTGTAGCTCCAAGGATGCTCTTTAATAAAAAGGTGCTATACATGCACGTCTATGAATAAAGACGAATTGTCATAGCAACTGAAGAAAAAGGCTCCAATAGGTATTACTCAGACACATGGACAGAAACACACGCACACCATGTATGTGTTCAGGTAATAATGGACATTGCCACTCACTCTGCTTGATCAGCCTCTTGTCTGCCACTAGGACATTCTCTGCATCGACAACGATGACCTTTCCGTCCCGCGGGCCAACCGCAAAGTTATCGAAGCTGACATCTAGCAGGTAGAGGGCAAAGTCAAAGTCGTTGTTGGTTAACTGCTCGGCGATGTCCATCAGCTGCCGCGCCAAGTCTACCCTCTTCTCCCAGGGTGCGTTGTAGAAGCTCCACAGCTCTTCGCCCACGTAGTTGACAGCTACCACGCGCCCACACGCTCCCAGGTACTTGGCGAATGGCCACCCTTCGTCTGAGGGAAAGCTCTGAAGAGAACAGAAAACAAAGATTTGAAAACAGATCAAAAAGATTTCAGGCTGTGTAGTTTGGAATTGGCCAAGAGGAAAACAAATGTCCCTTTGGCTTTAAAGGAAGAGGCTAACACCTAAATTGAGAGAATCTTCACATTGACAGAAAACATTTATTTAACTTGCACAGAAATCCCGGTCTTAATACAAAGAGAAAAACAACAACCACTATGTTATGTGCAGCCTTGGGTAATTTTTTATGCACCATCTGAGGCATAATAGTTGAAAATCTGCCAAAGGATCACGTGAAACAAAGCCAGCAGTGGGTATAACGGATTAAATTTAATAAAAGAAAAAGCCAGTTTGTGTTAAAGCCCTACAGCCATGAGCTGATGTGTGCTGCCTGAATTCAGTGCTTCCAGAGAACTGATAGGACGTGATTTGTGGTAGCAGCAGTTAGCAGAAAAGCCTTATGTGTTGTGATGCAGCAACGGGGCGATTTAAACTGCTGCATGATGTCGGCTAACCGAGTTAATGCAGTTTGGGCAGGCTGACAAGAAATTCTTGTGTATTACAGGGTAAAACTGATTAATAATAAGGTAATACCACGAGCAGGAAGCGTATCACTGATGCTGCACAACGCCCACTAAGCTCTGTCAGATTTACTCGATATCCTCGAGGTCAAACAAAAAACAGACACACATGAACCATCATCTGCGATCACTCAAAGTCAAGTGGTAACATCTGCGCCAGTAAACAAACATACACACAAGTAAAAAAGAGTTGGGTGTGAAGACGCTGTGTCTTGCTAAGGGACTGGATTGTGTAGGTCTCATTACTGCGTCCCATATCATGGTCCATATATCTCTTTCTTCTCTCGGTCAATTTCATTGCCTCAGGCTATCTGGACAAACGAATGGAAGTTAAATATATATATTATATATATATATAAAAAAAAAAAAACACCTTTTCTACAGCCCACATGAGTTTAAAGCTTCCATCTTTTACAATAAACACCCTGCCGTATGCTAGCTTAATGATAGCCCACAGTTCCTATGTTACAAATCTGGCAGGCAGCCTCGGCGCAGCAGACACAGACAGAGAGTCAGGAGCGCTTATATTTCACAGGAGCCTCAGTAGCCCTCCCTCTCCGCAACCCAATTGCATCGTAGAGATATTGCAGAGAGCACACCATGTCACTGCAGGTAAGGTGTGAACTACTATGACTGTTGCATCTCACTTTACACCCATGGTAATTCAATACTTCACCCGGCTTTCAATTTGTGGCGAGAGAGGGGTGGGGTGGGGTTTAAATATGCATGGCTGCTCTAAGTCTCTTTAAACTTTAATGAAATACAAATTATTTAAAAACATACATTTTAACCCCCCTGCTGGCAACGCAGCTGCTGTATCGCAAAGAAAACAGCTGGACACATGCCACGTAGAGACCGTAGCACCGAGGATGTGCAAACCGCGGCTTGGTGAATGGATCTTTACAAAGCGATTAGCAGATTCACTCCCGCGCCCACTGACCACATGAGAGATTTTTTCATCTAAAACACTTCTCAAACTATGTGCCTCTTAAGTGTTTTAATGACATCCTTTTGCTAGGTTATAATTTGCAAAGTGAAGGTCGGAGCAAATGGCTCCCACCTCTGCCACAGTACATAATGCAACAAGCTGAATGCAATTCTAAGTGAAAGCTAAGGATGTTGAATAGACAAACAGCCTTGGAAAAATTTTAAAAGATAAAAAACAGCATGCATCTTCATGCAACAATTATGACTCACCACTTTTTAAAAAAATCTTCACGGAAACAGGAAGGCACACTATTACAGTCTATCACAGTCTGTTTTAGTGGTGTAAATCTATACCTTAGGCGTATCTCTTGTTCCCATCAGTTTTAAGAAAGATCCACCACCAAGAGGGGAGGACAATGATAAGTTACATGCACTGCAGTATGTTGGAGCAGATTTCCCTGAGGTGACCCAATCAATTGTGGGCCAGACAAAAGTCTGTCCAGGAAGCAGTGCTGGCTTCCAGCAGCCTGTCTGTCTGTCTGTGCCTGTCATCTTTAGACTTGGCAATGACTCACAGCTAACTTCCCCAAAAAACTCTAGGCTTAATAGCCTTCCTCTACATTTTCTGATGCAGCAAACTTGACAGAAAGAGGAATCAGAGAGTAGACACGTCTCAAAAAAGTGAAAAAACTAGCAAAAACTAAGAAACATAATAATGGTGAGCTGACTATACTCCCAGATACTAAGCGCTGGCGAGAAAGAAGACAATCCCGGACTAGTGAGATGTTGCTTGCCAACAAGCACATAAGAGATTTTAGGATTAGAGACTTAAAAGGG
The DNA here is from genome assembly GCA_037367275.1 of Coranthus polyacanthus. Classification (NCBI taxonomy): domain Eukaryota; kingdom Metazoa; phylum Chordata; class Actinopteri; order Kurtiformes; family Apogonidae; genus Coranthus; species Coranthus polyacanthus. The sequence goes on along the minus strand of JAPQRN010000014.1, from coordinate 12,090,563 downwards.
TAAATATCTAAAATGGCTTTCTAATTTTTTGAAGTTGGTATAGAAAGATTAATTTGAAGCTGGATCAGTGGGGGGTACATCCCTATTAGGCCCACTTCCCTTTGACCCCAATTCAAACCTCAGATCGCTTTATGTCGGTGGGAATCTAAGCGGCTCTCTGTCTTGTTGACAAAACTTAGCCTGTCCAATGTTACGGCTAAACCTGCTTTGTAAAACACCATCCTCTCTCGCTCTCAGCGCTGCAGGGTGGATGGACAGACGTGGAGAATGGGTTGAGGTGGAGGAGGTGATGGTGGGGAGGCAGAGAGCAAAAGAGGAGAGAGAGAAAGAGAGACTACGATGGAGACGGCAAACAGAAGAGACAAACAGAGTGTCTTTCACGTCTCCGCTCCAGTGGACAGGAGGAATAAACCAGCAAAGACCTGCCTGCTAAACACATCTCTCTCTTTGTTGTCAGGTTGCAGCCTGAATGGGAGCAAAAGTAGAGCGACAGCAGATGGGGGGGATGGCTGATGGGAGGGAGGAGAAGGCTGAATGCCCTAAGGCTACTTTCAGACACTGTCAACGGCTGTTATAAGAACGCCTTCATGTCTGCCTGGCCCTCGTCCACCGTTCTTAACATAGATGCCGCTCATTCACTGCGCTGACGGCCTCATTGCGCCGCGGCAATTACTTGCTCTTGACAACTCATACCTAGGTGCCATTTTTATGAGCCACCTATATTTAAGTGTTATATGCAATAAGTCTAAAGGTGAGAACTACTGAACAGTGTAGGTAGGCGCATGGAAGTGGGCACCTGAGCTTTAGATTCCAACTTGCCTATTGCAGCGGTTGATAAATACTCCACGTGTCCCACCAATCATTCTCCCTTAGCGCTCTTTAAACGGTTACTCTGCAGAAGTCATTAACGTTCGCAATGAGGCGTTGAGGGGTGGTGGGGGGGTGGGGGGTGGGACGAAATAAATTGGAAAGCCCAGCCTAATATTACATCCATTGCACTATCTCTGAGCAGAGTTGGGAGGTACTGTATGTGTGCGTGCATGTGTGTATGTGCGCGTGCATGTGTGTATGTGCGCGTGCATGTGTGTATGTGTGTGCGTGCATGTGTGTGTGTGCATGTGTGTATGTGTGCGTGCTGTGCATCTGTGTATGTGTGGGTGCTGTGCATCTGTGTATGTGTGGGTGCTGTGCATCTGTGTATGTGTGGGT
>JAPQRN010000014.1:12073326-12089254 GCA_037367275.1 Coranthus polyacanthus | reverse complement strand
CATCTGTGTATGTGTGGGTGCTGTGCATCTGTGTATGTGTGGGTGCTGTGCATCTGTGTATGTGTGGGTGCTGTGCAGGTAGTGAATTTTACCAGTCGCCTTCCAATGATGTTATGCTTTTGAAATACGCTGATGGTGCAAAACTGCCAATGACACATCCCAGTGACTTTTACGGCTTTAAAAAGGTCTTATCACTTCTTGTTCCTGTCATGGGATAAAAAGCATTTTATCTCCTCCTTCGCAAAACCTTTAACATACAGAAGCTGGCTAGAATGGTTTTGCGTTTTTCATTAGTTTTGACTTTTTTTGTTTTCAACTTCAGTTTAAGTTTAATTAGCGATGAGGTTTTTCTAGTTTGTTTGTTTTTTTTGTTGAAAATGCTTACTTTTCATTTTATTAGTTTCAGTGTTAGTTTTTGTCTTTTTTGTAACTGTCTGGCTCAAGACTCGAAAAGGTCAGAAAAAGTACTGGATAATGAGAGAAATATTGGCTGATGCACGAAACAAATTGAAAACAAAGATGAAAACGTAAGACATTCTCTCTGCATGTTTAGTTTATTTTAGATAGTTTTGTAAATACACAATATAGTTTCATAGTTTCAGTATGCTGTATGTTTTTGGTGCCATTGGGCACAAATTACATAATTACCTTTCAGCATATTGTAAGTGTAAGTGGTTTGAAAGGAAACAAGAATTCTGCACCTCTAGAAAATCTACCCCGTGACTCAAGATTATGACGGATTTAAGGCGTTATCAGGAATGTAGGAGGGTTAAATTTGTGACATAGAGCTTTAATTAGCGATCAGACATGACTGTACTGCTCTACTCCTTCGTCACAGAAGTAACATGTCAGCTCCCATAACTATGATATCCTGGCTTCACTTTTCCACAGCAGCATCAAACGGCATCACATCATCAATTTTTATATTTAGTCTTTTGATTTGGACAGAGAGGAGAGCACTGCAGAAGGAAGGTGCTTTGATGAAAATGTTTTTTGAGATATTTATTGAGCATTTTTTCCACATTATTTACATAGGCATAGTAGAGACAGACAGGAAAGGCAGGGGGGAGAGAGAGAAGGGAGGATATACAACAAAGGACCCGGGCTGCAGTGGTCCTCTGTATGCACTACCAGGTGAGCCACCAAGACTCGAAAATTATTTTTTATTATTTCGTTAGCTTTTGTTAATGACACTAACCTTGGTGCCAAATGCTCTTTTTATTTGCTGTACCAATTTTTGCAAGAATTCCCTGCAGAGTTGCAGAAATAATGAGCCTGGCTCTGGAGACAATGAAAGTAAAGGTGGAAAATAGACCTAAACAGAAAGTTCTCATTAAAGACGACCTCACAGTGACTTCTAGGCTCAAGCCTGTCTAATCTAATCTTATAGGTTGTGCCGGTGTGCTGCAGTACAGCAGCATTGACTGGGGGTGTTTGTGCTTTTCACTCCTCTCCCGTTAATACAACAGACACGCTGGCATCCTCTTGGGGGGGAGGCTGGAGTGGGCTGAAATGAAACAGGGCCACAGACAAATGGGCAGCCTCTGGAGGAGAGGATGAAACGAATGGAGCGAGAGGCACAGGAACACACACCTGCGCCCTGACATCTGCTGACAAAGACATGCCCTTCTACTGGGCCACTCGGGGAGGGTGTGGGCGTGTGCGAGAGTTCGAAAGAAGCTCTTTGTGACTGTGTGCATGGGTGTGTGTGTCTATGTGAAACTGTATCCGAGTGTATGTGAATGAGAACATGCAACGTGACCAGGGCTGATAACAACCTCTATTCAGAGGCCGAGTAAACACGAGCAGCTCCCAAGATATTGCCTTGGCTAGCCTGCAAAGAACACTGGTCCGTCAAACACACAAACATACACGCACACACACGGTGGACACAGAGCTATGTTTTGTAGGAGTACGATTTAAAAGGAACCAGTTGCCTTCATCCTGCAACCACAACTACTTGCAGCAAAAAGGAAATTAGTAGTTTGCCACACAAGTGTTTCATGTGTGTAGCTTGTTAAAGTCCTGCTCAGGGCGTGGGGTAAATTCTCAGCATTTTCTATCTCCAACAAAACCCCACTGCTTCATAGCAAACAAGTTGGGACAGGACTTGTCAAGAGTCCAGGGATCAAACAGTGAAGTCGAGGAAGTGTGACAGACATGTTCACTCAGACACAACAACAGCAAAAAAAAAAAAAAAGTCTTTCAACCCTGATGTTGCAAAATGAACATTACTCTGCCTGTTTATCAAAAGGGGCTTAGCGTTAAGAAGGAGTCACATCTGCTACACAAGGCTGGGGTTGCAAAGAAAGAAAAAAAAAAGAAAAGAGAAAAAAAAAAATCCATGCTGCTTTTCGGCAGCTCTCCTGTTGACCTTGTGTGTCTGGAGGATATGTGGCAAGCCCCGTCTGGCTTTTTGCTGGCCATTTAAGTTAAAAATCTAGTCGGTTAGTCCGCAGCAAGAGCTCAGGCCCCACAGGGGAGCCTGTGCTAACTCCTCATCCTGGAACACATGATGCTACCGCTTTCTTCTCTTTTTCTCTTGTCTCCTGCTAACCCTGCTTTTTCCTCTCTCTTTGTTCCTCCCCCCCAAAAACCTTCAATACGGGGCAGTGATGATGTCTGTTCCAGACATGGCAGCCAGGAAATGCCTAGTCAGAGCACCAAGCTGTGGAGAATATGTGTATGTGTCTGAAAAGGAGAACGAAGGGTAGTGAAGAGACGGAGACAGTAAAGTGTATCTGAATTTAGAGTAGGCCCTGCCTCTTTCTTTACTAGACATGCAGTTCAAAGAGTGCAAAGTCACAGTGTGTGGAGCTGGCAGCAGTCTTGGGAACAAGGAAAATCAGTGAATGAAGAACAGTGACACTAAAAAGGACTGCACGCATGTGTGCCTCTGTGTGCAGGGAGAGCAGTGCAGAGCCAAGCCAATAAGAAGGTAAAAGGTCAAAAAATACTGAACTCAGATGTGAAATTAAAACCAAGCGGTCAGGTAAGAGGCTAAGTAAGACCTCGTCCAGTCAACTTGTGTGGCACAGAAGAAAAAGAGTCCGCACATGATTCAGGGAGCTTTGACGATCTTTGATAGAAATAGGTTAGCTAGGTCTTTGAGTTCTGCAGGCCTCTGCTCTGTGGAGAGAGAATGAGAGCAGGATGAGGAATGAGAGCACAGGACAGTGCAGCTCGGGTTGCTAGTACACACTCCACTAGCTGATATAGCTGAAACCCTTTGCCGACCTGAACCTGAGCCACTGCGCACAGAGCACCTCATAAATCCCCTCCGCTGGAAGACGAGGAATGTATTAAGTCATAGGCAGTGGTGTTGACTCAGTCTAGGTGGTATTGCCGCCCACACAGCTGGGGAGGAACCCAAGTGAAACTTGGCCTCAGACCTGAAGGCTGTGGGTTTGAGGCCTACATCAAGGGTTGTGTATTTCAGAGCAGGCGCCAATTACGTCGGGGGCAACCCAGTGGTGTAGTGTATAGTGAGACTGCAGTCATTGACGATGCACTTTAACCTTGTTGCAGAGCAGGACAAGGAGGATTTAAGTATCATAGATGGTTAAAAAGATATGAACAAGTACAATAAGTAACAGCTTTTGACTTGCAGCTGAGGACTTGAGATGATTTTTTATTGAATACTATTGCTACTTTTACTAATTACGAGGATGGTTAGTTCAGATTTTTTGAAGAGGGGATGTTTGAGGTACTTATCCAGTAATGGTGTGTTAGCTAAGCTATATGTGAACAAGGGCAGCAGCAAGAATATTTTTTAATCACCTAAAAGAAAGAAAAAAGTGAATGTCAGTTTATGTGTATATTCAGAAGTGGGAAGTAATGAGATCAAATACTTCTAGAGTTGATTATTTTTCGGTCAACTTTTTATTTTTACTCCCTACAATTTAAAACAAATATCTGTATTTTCTATTCCTTATATTTGCCTTCCCAACATCAAGAACAAATTTAACCTAGATGGTTACAACAACATAAAAAAAGAGGATCCTTTGGTGTATCCAACAGCGCATATCATGCATGACAAATTTAACAAGATGAAAACAAAATACAAAACACAAAAAAACAAAAACAGACAAGAATGTCACCTCTCAGAACACAGGTTCCTGCTGCTCTACCCCATCAGGTAGACCGACAATGTATAAGCAGTACAATTATTCTCAATATAGCAAATATAATACCAATTTGCTGGTAGCCCCGTCCACAGCAGTACACTGCTTAGCTTTCGAACCAGCACTCCTGTGTGCTTCTCCAAACTGAGGCCGTGCTGACCGTGATCCACTGCAGGTAATACACCGACTACGGATATATACAACCATCTACACATACAACCCACTTGTGAACTAACCCTTCCAGACTTGAAGCTACTACACATGACCTTTCGTATTTATTTGGATACAATCTAGGTGCCTAAACCTTAAAAAACAGAAGGATATTTTTACTACAGCAGGCAAACCGGAGTGCTAAAAAGCATATTTCTGCTTTACCATAATGTACTGAACCTGAGGTGACGACAGCACAGTTAAGAGCCACTCGTTGCCGATCCATACTGGTTGTGGCATTTTAAAGGGGCCCGGGGAGAGTTATGAATGGAATAAGACTCTGCTCTGTCGCAGAAATGTGTCTTCAGGAGCCAGGCGTACGGTAGGTTGGGGTGCAGGCTGCAACAGTAGGAAGCTGGGGTGGGGGGGGAGTGGGGATCTAAAAAAGGAGCTAGTGGGTGGGATAAGGGCAGGAGGAGGGTGGTGGGGGGGTTCAGCCACAGGCATTTACCTAACCAAACACAGCTGTCATGTGTACGTTTGTGTGTGTGTTTATATACTGTATGCGTGTGTGTTTGAGGAGAGGGAGAAAGAGCGAAAGGATTATGGTAACACAAGCAGTCTGGCTCATTCAAATGGGGGAAAACACAAGGCTCTGGCTTGTACAACACACACTCACTCACACAAACCCTTCCCTTCCCTTCCCTTCCCTCCTCTCCTCCTCCTCCTCCTCTCCTTCCTCTTCTCCCCATTCCACTAGGGCCTCCATCCAGCAAGGGCAGCCAAAAGAGGGGAGTCGGGCCCAGATAACTCCCTGTCTTATCCTAACAGGATTCAGTCTGTACACAAAGGCCTATAAGAATAATGAAAGGGGGTTTGGGAGCACTTGAAGTAGGGTTAAGCGGCGTACACAACCTCCTCTCTTATGAGCTAAGAGCGTCACAATCCCCCAGACTCAAAAACAAAAGGTACTAATCACAGACTAGCAACTTAAATGCTATTTACCGGTGGACCACAGCCACTGAGACGGCCTTAGAGACAGAAGGCTCTTACTTAAGCCGGGATAGCACGCACTGTCTGTGATTAAATGAAAATAAATAAATAAAACTAAAAACAAAACCGGCTTTGATCCTCTTTGTAAAGAGGCATGACCCAGAAAGCTAGACCATAAGATTGCGGCTTTTTTTTCCTGTACATAGAATATAAAAGGCCCAATCTGTTAGCATTTCTTTCCCAAAATGGGACCAATGAGACTTCATTTCAGTGAATTTTATCGCCACACGAGGATTGTTTCTTTCATACAACGTTTTTGTCATATTCAATCAAAGGAGACAAAATATTACATTGTCAGAAGACAAATTGGCACTGCTGCAAACTACAAAATCTGACAAATTCTCTAAAGGGACTGAATAATAAATTACTAAGCTTTAAGAAGGTGGATTGCATCGCTGAAGTGTTGGATTGCATTAGACTGCAAAAGGTGTTACTGTAAAAAAAAAAAAAAAGAATCATATTTGCAATATATAATAATTTTTTTTTTTCTCATCTTAAAAACATATTTAACACCACGTTGCTGTTTTCATTCCTATAGGCAGAGTAAGCACACTGTGTTTATAGCATTGCATATAAATTTTTATATAAAAAAATAAATCTAAGTTCAGTAGGTCACAGCTGAGGTACCACCTCTGTGTAATGTTGTGCCAGGAAAAATCGTGAGTTTATACCGTTTACTTTGGCTTAGATTCCCAAAGTGGATGAGCATCGTAATAGATTATGCAGAGCCTCATTAAATCAACAGCATACCAAAGAAGCACCCCACCACCACCACCACCCCCATTTTTAAAAATTCAAACAAGCTGCTCTTGTATTTGCTCACCGCACTGTGAATGTTTACTTTCACATGTGCGGAGAAACGTTGCTGTCAAAAACCTTGGGGAGGAAAAGGAGATAAGGTCATTCATCTAATCTCTCGGTTCCTCTCTTCTCTGATTTCGTATCAGCGTCAGACGTCTGTGTTCTGGGGAAAACAGACGGTGTTGCGTGAGAGGCTGATGTCTTCTGACGAGTACGTCTCCGTGTCAGGAGCGGCTGGGAGTGTTGAATGAGGTGGAGGATCAGCAGAAGGTGGGCAGAGACGGTAATGGAAAGAGGGGAAAAGGGTGTCTAGCAGTGCACAGATTTGAGTCTGGAGGAGATGAGAGTGCCGCTGACTGAGTTAACCCCACAGGCCTGTCACATCCTATTCTCGGCTTCACTGAGCAAGACGGGGCTGAGGACCAAAAAGGGTGCGAGCGCAGTCACATGCTCCTGGCTAACTCACCAAGTTTAATGATTTGGAAGGGAGGACTAAGCTAAATTGAACTAATTTAAGGTTGGGCCAGATGTACTCCATCAAATACAACCATCACCTGATGAATCAGTAAGTCATCTAGCCAGCGGACAGAGGCCAATACTGGCAAATAAGGTTCCAGCCAGGAAAATGAGAAAAATGTGTTACTCACTTTTCATGCAAACCGAATTATTGTCCAACAAGGGGTAAAAATGAAACAGCATCATGTAAATCCTCTGGAGGGCAATGAGACCCTTTGCCATAAGTCAATTTATCACAGTACAGAGGAAGAAAAACTGTATGGTTAAGAGGAACAAGGGAAAACAGATGAAGTTGCATAAGGTGCCTCTCATTGCACAAGGATTTTCTTGTTTGGCTGTCGTCATTTTGTCTTCCAAAAATATTTATTCCCCAAAGCCAAATTGTATTCCACGTGACAGAGGAATGGAGTTGGTGTGTGTGGGGTTGGTGTGTGTGTGTACATGTGTACTGCAGAGCACACAGAAAACGCATTGTTGGCCAGACCCGAAACAACACAGCAGATTGTTTCCCACTGACAAAGAAGGTCTGGTTTCTCATAGTGAAACAGGGCCGATTTACTGCCTGTGGCTTCAAAAGAGTGGAAACAGAAGCCATTCTAAGGGAGAGTGCAGCTCACTGAGCAGACAGCAGAAATGTTATTCACATTATTCAACTGAATAGAGCCAGAGGAAAAGATATAGAGAAAAAAAAAACCCCGAAATCACAGCAAAGCCGAACAACAACTGTAGGAAATTGTGTACACTAAATATAGAAAATTTGAATTATCATTGAGTGATCCCCGTTCCTGAAGAGGTGTTTAACAACAACCAGGGAAAATGACGCACAGCTAAAGGGCTGACAAGAAGGCAGAGTGATAAATGGTGGAAATAAAGAACAGGTTTCATTAAATTACTGGTCATAAAACACAGCCCACATTCTTTTGTTAAAAGCAGTCCTCACACAGTAGCACAAATCCCTGGCAAAAAAAAAAAGAGACCAAGGTGTTGTAGAACAGCACATCTCCTGTTCAATCTCTACAGACACCATTAATTCTTTATGGTCTACTGCTGCCCAAGGTTGTGTATAGGGTCTCTCAGAAAATTTTCTTCTCATCTTTTGAGTTCAGTGATGCTGACGAACAGTCAATGCACTCAGGATGTGGGAATCTCAGTTGCCTGGCACATTTCTTTGTACATTACATCTATCCGCACAATTCATGTCCACCATTCGTTTCCCCGGCCCTGGCAAGTACGCTGACCCCCATGGAAGTCGTTTTGCCTTGAGGTCACAAGTTCAGGACAAGATCAACAATTCATGAGTCCCTGTAAACATGTGAGGACTATGTGAAGCGGGAGTAAAAAGAGGACGCGGACAATGTGTGTGCATGACTTGTGCGTTTGTGATGTCTGTAGTTGTGTGGAAGATAAGGATGAGGCAGAGGAGGGGAGGAGGGGGAGGAGGAGGAGGGGGGTGAGTCATTGAGCCTTTGAACTGGGGCATAATGGCATTAAAAACACTGATGGAATTATCTGGCCGGAGTTTGTGGAGCATACACAAGCGGGCAGGGGGGGAAAAAAATGAAAAAGGATGACACAGTCAGACAGAAGAAAGATGTAAGGAGAAAGAAAAGAGGAGAAAGGCAAGAAGGGGGAGGGCAGGCAGCCACACAAAGCTAATCAGATTTTATAGATCGACCAGGCTAAAAGGCTGATCTCGCCTTTTGTCCTCCGAAATGCCTGAAGGTGTCCGGCCCTATGAGCGTGGGGGGCTGTTGGAGGTCAGTATAAGTTATTGAATGTCTACATGGGCCATGACCATTGTTGTTCTGTCCCCTCACGAGACATGGTCAATGCCAGATTGAAATTGAAATTGATTGGATGCTTGTAAATCAGTGAGGGAAAAGGATGTGGACAGTGTTATGATTTACAGTACTGCTGACATACTGCATGACAGGATAGAGACGGGTGGGGGTATTTTAATTCTAACTGAAGTCAAATGAGAAGCGTTTAACATTGCAGCAAAAATGTTAAAACGTGTTTAACATTTCACAATTCCAATAAAATAAAAAATTTAAGGGCTAACAAAGGTAAAAATGGTAGTAAAAGGGGAAAAAAAGCTTTTATTAGCATCAAAAATATTGCTGCTAATGCCACTTAGTAGCTCTGTCAAAGATCACACTGCTCTCTTCCACAAATGACAAGAATTCAGTTGACAGAGACATATATTAAAATTAAAAACAACTTGGACCATTTACAGATGCATCATTGAATAATTCAAAACTGGCCTACATATAGTGTTAAATATGCAGCATTGCCGCTAGCCAAAATCTCTCATCTTTAGGGAGGCCACAGCTTTTAAACCCTTTTCTATTCTAAGCTGTGGGATGTTCGTGCTCTAGATAGCGGACATGAAGTCTTGATGTAGCCTACAGTTTAGGGAGGGTGTAATGGCTCGTCTTAGATCTATGGAAGAGGAAGGAAAGGAGGATTCCCACCCTGTAATTTACCGGGGCTTGGAGGGCCAACACCCTGGTTGGCTTTGTGCTGACGCTCTTTGTTGCGCTTCGTAGCGATAATCCGAGGATCTCGCCTTATCAACTGCTCTTAAAATACCTGGTTCCTTGGATCGTCCTCCTCTTTATCAAGATGGAATATTTTTTTCCCCAGGAGGTATTTACATCAAAACGTCACTCAATATCTTTAAAAAAAATAATTAATGCCTCAAATTGTATCATATGTAGTGTTTAGCAGCAACAAAAAGTTCACAATACCTGGAGTACAAGTGGTTCCGGGTTGAATGCCAAGGTCATGAGCAGCTGCATTCTCTCAGTGTCCTTGAGGTTCTTGAGTAGGAAACTGCCAGAGTCTTTGGTCTCAGCATACCTGCGGACGACACGGTCCAGGAGTCTCTGAGAAGGGCAGTGGACCAGGTCTGACCAGCCCTCCACCACCTCTGGAGTGAGCAGACGCACATCGCCGTTTATCCGAGCAAATTCAGTCTTGTACATTGCTTGGATGAGGTCACATCTAGGCCTGCCTGTGGCCCTCTTGCAGATTTTCTGGTCTATCTCGGCCAGCTCCTGGTTAGAGCCGAGCCGTTTGAGCACCACACGGCGGGTGCCCTCTCTGGGCTCGCCGTACTGAGCAAAGTAAACATTCTTGACATTAAAAACATCTAGGAATCGCAGGCGACCCCAAGTCTCGAAGGAAACCTGGCCGTTCATGAACTTCCGACACCAACTGGTGCCGAAGCAGGCTGGACACTTATTAAGGTTGATGAAGCGTCTGTCGGTGAGCTCATTCTTCTGGAAGGAGGCAAATAGGTTGTGGGTGTTCATCAACAAGACGACAAATAATCCCAGCACTAACAGGAGCTTGAGACAGCGGTACAGGCGGCCAAGTTTGAGAGGCAGGAAGCGCAGCATGTTTGGGATGGGGTAGGGGCAGGGGGTTTTGTGGGATAGGGAGGAGGGGAGGTATTGAGATGATCGTCAGGGAGCTAACCTCAATGCCTCTCCGTCATGGTGTACAGGGGTTAACTTCTAAAGTGGGAGGCAGGGGCAAGGTTGGCACAGCTGCCCCATGCCAGTTCCTGGCAGGGGCCGGTGAGTCATGTTCTCCCTTCTTGGTGTTCGTGTCCAACCTTGAGCCAGAAGGCCTGAAATCAAGCAAAGAAACAAAAAGAACTCATTACATTAGGGCAAATAAAACGATATATTTCGCAAGACTGAAACTGGCTCTTTTGGTCATGCATAACAAGGGAAAAAGGCTTTATAATTATTCTTCTGCCAAGCCTGCAACTCCAAATCCTAACATGAGATAGAAAACAAAGAAGCACTTTCTCTGACGTATGAAATTGTCTCACAAATTTGAATTGCTTGGGTCATTTAAGAGATTTCATTACTTTTTGAGCAGAAATTAAATGGCCTACAGCCAACCCAATAAACCTGCCTGTGCCTGTTTGAGCTCTTTGGGAAATCATTTCTTGTATACTCCCACCAGTAGAAACAAAGATAAATAAGAGCATGGAAAAGGGGGAAAATAAAGTGTCAGTGATCAAATTAAGAGGAAACATCCTCTCCATGTATAAATAAAACATGCTGCACTTTGAGGATGATTCCTCAGAGGACCTCCCACTGCAGCTACATAAGTATCCATCACTTCTTCTCCAATGCACAACAAAATAACATGCCATCTGCATACCACAACATCAACACAAGTGTAGATTTTCTTTACTCTCAAATGGAGAGATATCACTTTGCATTGTGAAGAGAGTCACGCTGAGCATAGTTTAACCTTTGATCAGAGTTGCCCTGGTTCATTTTATTCATACTTTGAAGTCGTTTCTTTGAAAATGGCTGGTGTCACGAAAATAACGTTTGCAGTTGAGGGGGGGGAGGAAAAAAAAAGAAAAAGTGAATACCACCATTAGGCATATTGATGCAAGGACAGAAGGCAACGGAGCTAAGCGTGGAAGAAAGAGACAACAACCAGGCCTCACAGTATAAGAACAATGCTCTCAGAAACCCTGACAGGCCCCCCAAAAGTCTCCATATAAAGCCATGTTAGACCACCCAATCAGCTTTTTAGCAATGAGCCTTATAAGTCGCTTTAAGAAAGACAATGGCTCAGGCCATGCAAATTAGCCATCCTCAATTAGAGCTCATTAGGACATGCCTATTAGGATTGCTGACTTGTGAGGGCACGGCTAACGAGCAGGCACACTGGTGTGATTAGTGTGCGTGTCGATGGGTTCCTTGCATTTTGCTTTCAGATCGAAGTGGCTGAGATCTAGAAAGACACAGGGGCTGGAGGCAGCCAAGAGAGCAGTGGTTGTGAGAGATGTGTGCAGCTGTGGAGTGTCAGATAAGAACCTGAATACACTAGTTCTTACCTCACACCCCTGTCTGTAAATACCGCGAGCAGATCTGGCCAACATTACTAATGTAAAAATAGATCATGTCCAAATAGGGGAACTGACAGCTGAGTTACACTTTTCTGTAAAAAAAAAAAAAAAAAATCACATCATGCGCTTTTCTATTCTTAAACTCAAATGTGATTCCACAGTGATTATGAGCCAAGTAATAAACCACCATTTAGCATTCTATTAAAGCACAATGGCAATTATCTATGCCTCACAAATCTAGAAGATACTTTTTTTTACTGTATATACTGCCTCACACCCACATCGACCCGAGATATCTTAGAAGTTAGAGTCTAAGAAAAATGCATTTTCATGAGTTTATTCTGAAACCGCATTTCATTGAGTAAGCTAAATAAAAACAAGCCGGAGGTCCACGTCGGGCTGACTTTGACAGGATGCTTGCAGTGTGATAAATGAACAATTACCAAATAACCTCTCAGCCAGAGCCATTCAGTAGGAGCTTAAAAGAAGGCTAACATAATTTAAGAGTGTCTGGAAAAAAAATAAAAATCAATCAATTTCTACAATTTATTCATATTCAATGGAAAGGAAGATAAATTAGGAGATGGCATGGAAGGCAACTCAGAGTAAAGAACACCCCGGAAAAACAAAAATCTCAATTGGAGTCAATAAGTGGTGCCTTCTACTGCAGGGAGTGAGAGAGCGCAGCAATTGCTTGAGGGGAAAACTGAATATTCAATTGCTATAAGATCTGGATTCAAGTGCCATTTAGCATCTGACACGGGCAGTTTTCGGTCAGACGGGGCAGCAAAATCTGACAAGCAGATATGAGGTTTAAGTAGAATCAGTCAAAGGTTTAAAGAGGAACCGGTAACCTCAGCGAGGCTGCAAAGATGTTCACCTGCTCATCTCTGCAAGAAAGCAACAGAGAAACAGTGCAGGCCAGAGCAAGCCCCGAACAGGACCTGGATACAGCAGAGTAATGAAATGCATGAGCTAGCAGCGAACTTGGGAGGATGTAGCTTCTTCTTCCTCTCCAGAGAAAGTGTTAGGCCTCAATTACCTATGGAGTGTTACCTGGATTACATCAATGGCTGTACTAATTGCTGGAGTGAAAGGTGCACACTGCATTTTCTTTCTGTTAATGAAAAACAACTGGGATGTCTGAGAATGCTTAAAATGTTGACAATGAAATGCATGGAAAAATCTGCCACTGATGGCTTACCCTTGATCCGTTGCTTTCTGTTTAGTACGAAGCCGCAGAGTATAGAAATTGAAACGCTCCTAGATTATGGTTTTTATAGCTCGCTCTTGGAGCTGCTACACACACAGTAATAGTGTGAATGAGACCGAAACATTCCGCTTTATTGGAAGGACAGCATGGTAATTTAAGACGGGGATATTTTTCCCTGGTAATTACCACACTAGACTGCCTCTTGTGAATTTTACACCTGCAAAACCATTTATTTAACTCTCTCGCCGTCTATTGCTGTACGCCAACCGACTGCATGGGATCATTCAGGATGACATGCAAAGAGAAAAACAACTGTACAGATGACGGCAAGGTTGCCTAGTCAGGTTTTTGACAAGGGTAAAGTTCACTTAAGGCTCTAAATGAAAGCCAGATGCTCATTTTTCTCACACAGATGTTACGCACTAAAATAGGAGGGCAGTGAAATTTAAAGCAGTGTTTTCTTTCGGGCAAACCTCATTGTGCCCACGGAAACCTGTGTTTTAAATTACACCCCCCCCCCCCCCCCAGCAGCTCCTTCTGCATTCTACGAGAAGGCGGGATGTACAATACAAGGAGGAAAACCCTATTTAGCGTACGCACCAAACTGCCTCTCATCATACTCTGCCTCTGCCAAAAGTGGGGTAAGAAAGTTTTTCAGCGTACTCACTCTACAAAGTGTGGCGGTGAGCGCGCCGAAAGAGAGGCATAGAAAAGAGGGCAAATCAAAGGATGCCTGACTCCTCATGCATGGGAGATGAGTCTCGCATTCAAAATGTTCCAAGTTTGGCAGATGTTAAGAGCCGCAAAATGGCTCATTACTGGGACAGAAAAGGCGCAAGATGAAGCAATAGGCCCTATGTTGGCTTAAAACGGAATGACAAAGGTCGAGACTGAGGAAGATGACATTGTAATATCCTAATATTTCAACTTTTATTAAGCTTAAATTTTGACAGAATAACTCTGATAAGAAAGAAGAGGTTGAAAAGAAATGTTCCTTCTTGAATAATCTGCTCCACAGCTCATTGTGAAAAACTGGCTTCAGATAATAGTGTATGAGGGAAAGGCTACTCTCAGGCTAACCCATTTCCTCCACTGCACCTGAGGCTAAACTTCATTATGTTGTAATGAAGTCAAGCCACACATGAACATGCTTGATTAATTCCACTGGTAATGCAAAAGAGAGTGGAAAGAGAAAGTGGAAATACAGAAGGAGATATAAAAAAAAAAAAATGTTTTAAAAAGTCAAAGTCTATGGACAGTGAGGTGACAACTACAGTTATCGCTCTTGTGATGGAAACAAATGGAAAGAGAGCACCTGCATGCAGAGTGGGCGCTCTCAGTCTCTGAATGGACACAAACGCACAGCAACGAAGCGGAGATCTGCAGCATTGCCGCCGAGCCCTACTGAAAGCTGGGAAAACGCTCGCTCTGACCCACCAAACACCCCCCCCCACCACCACCACCTCCTCCTCCCGTTGCAATGCGCAGCTTTAGCTGAAGAGAGGAACTACTGTTGCCAAGGTTATCGACTGGGAGAGTCAATAATGTTTGATCACAAAAACATTTAGCCACAGCCTGATTGCCTCAGTACAGCAAACACGTACCCAGTGATGGATAGATACAAATGACAGTAACATTGTCACGCCTAATGGAAAATTGAGTCTTCAGAATATAAGCACCAATTAGCAGCATCCCCATATGAACATTAGAACATTCATCTATGGTCCAAACCAAATGCTACAAGTTTTAATGAGAATCAATGCTTTACTCCAAACTGACGCAGCTGTTAGGAAGGACACACTGGGAAGACTTGCTCCGGATTCTTCAAATGATAACATGTTTGTTTTGTTTGATTTAAACAGCTGCACAGTTTCACAAGGCAGCGTTCCTCTCTAAAAGTTGGGGGGAAAAAAAAAAAAAAAAAAAAAAGTTGTCAAAATCGCATGTTGATGTTATTGCGAAACAAATTCGACTTCCCAACGAAGCTGCACTTGAACTGATTAAACTGAGCTGTCAAAACAAGCGTCGGTTTTTAAACAAATGGGACAATATGTTGAGACATGAACGACGACGACGAGGAAATACGCTGATTATCTCACAGGCATTTCTTATTATTTGAAGGTAATTTCTAATGATGTACAGGCAGTTTTTTTTTCTGGCTATGATTTGTGTGTTTGGAGGTCAAAAACTAAAATATACTGCTCCTGTGGGAACTTTTAGGATACTATTACAAGACATTTCCCTGCTGAGTGAGGAGAAACATAGCCGCAGAATGTCTTAAGTGAATCGGACTATTTTCATAACTCCCTCGTTGAGTAACCTTGTAGAAAGACTCCACAATTAGTCTCTTGTTATGGAAAAATACATTTTAAGCAGCCTATTATACTCATTAGACTGTAAAGAGTAATTGCTTTGGATTTATTAGGAGCTTTGTGTGGACCGAACAGCAGGATTGTTGTGGTAATCTATTTATTCCTATAAGAAACTAAGGGCATAAGATGCCGAAATGAATGCAATGATTATTATACTGCAGACATCTCATGGCGAACCCATTTTAGCAATCATTATAAAATTACACTTTCATTTTCGGTGGCTGAGCCTTGCTGTCTGATAGGGAAATGGGAAATTCAACCTGCTATTTGCTCACGCCAACATGGGCAGCACATACAAAGCCAAACAACCCCAAATCAAGTTGGCCTGTTGAACCTGTTGAAGTGCATTGTTTTTTTTTTTAACTGATTGGGAACTACAGTACCAGGTATGTGTTAACTTCTGCAAAAACCTGTTTTGCTGGAGAAATACTGGACAGACCATACAATTTTAATGGTGCATCGGAAGAAAAAAAATAAATAAACCACTCTAGCAGCAATGCTCTTGCTGCAATTCAATACGTATTTATAGGGTCAAAGGATTGAACATTTTACTCTCATATTATCCACGTCCGTCTAGTTATGAAGTAGATATGAAGCAGACAGAGTACTGTGCATTGTATTGGCTTGTAGTCTAAATTAAGGTGTTATTGCTGGAGATGACTAATATATTTGAATGCATTGTTAAAAAAAAAAGAAAAGAAAAGAAGAAGCAGGCAACACATTAAACAGGCTTTTTGAGATGAAAAACATTATACTGTTGTTGCAGAAATGAAAACAGCACCAGCACTAGTGGTAACATTAAACTCCTTGTCAC
>JAPQRN010000014.1:12045995-12063697 GCA_037367275.1 Coranthus polyacanthus | reverse complement strand
AAATACATTACTTTATGTATTACCTATTATATCCAACACATTGTTATAATGTAATATAATGTAATGTTAGTATTCTTTGATATCCTGAAACTTTCATAGCTTCTTAGTTATTGTTCCTATTGTTGTTTCATGACATTATCTCTCATCTAATCACATTTTTGGGGTTTGTTATTGTTAAAAACGAATGTTTCCTAGATGTTAATGTTGGAACTACAGGCCTTCTCCAACCTGCTGAAATCATAGTGTTAAACGTGTTATCTTTTCTCCTGTCCTTTACTTCGTTTCCATTAGTAGTTTCTCAGGAACGCCTGTTGTTAAACACCTCCATTTCCCTTGGGGAGCAGGGCAGGGTTTGACATGTTGGGTCACATGCACATTCTTTGATGGTAAAGTACAGGACTCGACCAATCCTGTAGCTTGCTAATGAGTCAGTAAAATGAGCCAAGGGAACCTTACTGACTCATTTGACACCCACTTCCTCTCTTTCTGTCTGTGACTGCCTGTCTCACTCTCTGCCTTCATCTTTCTCGGCCTCCATGTCAATAACGCGGAGACAGATGCACACACACACACTGCGTGTTATTACCATAACTTCAAATCTGCCTTTAAGATATATGAATGAGACGGCTTATTTGCTCAGCCTCGGGGCAGCTTTACTGTAAACCCTGGCCTAAGGGACAGGTCGTGCACCCTCTCCATGGCAACAGTTATGCCAATGGACAGAGAGGTTCCCCAGAGGACATGCTGGCATACTGATGATTATAGGATGCTTCACAGTAACAGGATTAGCTCTTAACACACGTCAGTTAGCAGCAGGGAGCTGAACTGCAGTGTCGAATGCTGAATGGGCATTTTACTTTGACTTATGTAGTATTTTTATGAGAGAGTGAGACAGATACAAATAGGGGTGCTATGGTAAGGCGTTAGGTTTGCTTTAAATACATTTATGCATTTCCATTCATCATGATCATGGTAAAGGTTACATGCTGAGATGATAAGCTGTCTAACAAGGGTGTAAGAGTTGTGTTTTGATTGTAAGTGGGGATTTTGGGAGGGGCATGCATTTCCATATATATGTATACATACGTACACATAAATGTGGTTAAATATAAAGCTAGCCGGTGTAGTTACAGCCTTTTCTTTCCACCTGTACTAAACAGCCGCTGCCTGGAAACGGGTCAGCTCACCTGCTGCTAGCGTCTGGCCCCATTAGCTACACTACTCTGGGGGAAGCCCTGCTGTGGTTAGAGGGATGAATGATAGGCCTGCTCTGGCTGGCGCTCCCTGATGACCTCACTGTGTGTCCTTCTGTCTGTTTGTCCTCAATCCCAGGGCCTGTGTCTACGGTTTCACCAGGCTCATGGTGCTGCTGGGTCGAGAAGCAGATGGAGACTTCTTGCTGACTGATTGCCTCCTGTTTGGTGCCATTATGTCAGCCACTGATCCAGGTAGTTGCCTTATAAAAAAAAAAAAAGAAGTCCTGCATTAACTCCCGCTCCTTCTAATGGCAGCATTGATTTTCTTAAACACTCCTAGTTTCATACAAACCTGTGATTTGTGAATCAGATTCTGCTCTCCGTCGTACGACTTTTAGCACTTTACAACACAAGAAAAAACATTGAAAGCATTCTCAGAAATGTTTTGCATTTATTCACATTGAATATCTTACAGTCACTTTGCAGAGATCTGTCTTAAGTAAGTACATACAAGTAAGTTAAAGAAAGAAATCGAAAAATATCAAAGGTACGTAAGATGTTGAAGCAGTTAATATTTCTTATTTATGCAGTGTCTGCATTTTGGTTTCGTACTTCAGTTTCATGCTGTCCTTTGCAGTATCAGATAACATGATCAGTTAACATATCGGATAACGTGTTTTAAAAAGGTCAAACCTGGCTACTTCAATTTTTTCACCTGCCTCCTTTTCTCTTGGACGCTCTATACTGCACTGTGAAGTGTAAATGTATGTACAATGGTAGAACGGAACTAAGCACTTTTATTCAGGTACTGTATTTAAGTACAAACTTGAGGTTCTTGTACTTCCGTTTCTGCAGCTTTAAACAGGAGGCCACTATATATTTCAGACAACCTTTTGCAGATGGTTTACAGATGGTAATTTTTCATACCCTTCATGTTCCATGAAAACCACATCTTCAAATGTGTTGAATGTTTGTGATAAACTAAAGGATGAAGCGTTCCTTTATGGGTTGAGAAAATTCTCCTTCTGGAGCTAAAGGAACTCTTGGATTTGCTTGAAAACACATTGTCTCAGAGCTGAAACCGGGGCTGTTTTCCGTCCTCGTGAAAAATGGACTTTTAAGAGATATGTGGTTCTACAAACATGACGTGATGACAAATACGATGATCGTGTTGTAGATTAAACTACGGTAAATAAAGAGTAGATAAATTGGTTAAAATGAGCTCAACCTTAAACCTTTACAGCAGTAAAATGCAGTGTATGTTGCATAAGTACTAATGCAGTAGTTGGATTAATATTAATCCAAAAAGAGTTCTTTCACCAGTGCTGGTTCGAGAGTCTGACAACTCCTTCGACGTTGAGAGGGATCTTTATACTTGAACTCCATATGAGTTTGTGGTGGTCACATAGTCACATAGGCATCGATCTGTTGTTTGGAAAAGAAGCGACCCTTGTCCCTCCTGGTCCAAGCTGCAGAAGCACATGTTTGCCTAGCAAATTCATCGGGTTTACCGGTTCATTCTAATGACACAGCACGACTAAAATTCTAAGTACTGCATTTTCAGTTTCTCTTTGCTTTTTTCCCACCACAATATCATCCATGTGCTTCAAGAGCAGTCAAGTGGGATGTCATAAGGCATCTTGTAATGCAGCGACAGTGGCAACGTTAGTGTCCTCATTTGCTAATGAATTATTTATACCAGTAAGTGGTTGATCTGGTTGAGTGTCAAAGAGGAGCTGTAGATTATGGCTGCGGCTGTCATTCTGACTGACGTTATTTCCCCATGCCACGCTGTGCTCATCCCCGCCGACCCCAGCGGCTTCGTCACTTTGACTAGAATCACGCAGCAATGCATCGACGGCCCAAACGCCAAGACCTCTGGGCTGTCTCTATCTCGCAGCGTCCAAATATAGCACCGACTCGCTTATTGTCTGAAAGGAAGCCATTAATATATTCCTGTGTGTGTCTCTCTCCATATATTTGCATTCATAGTGGTAAAATACTCAAGACACCACCATGCACTCATACATGACACACACACACACACACAGTGACTTCAATATGGAAGAATAAGACTTCTTCGTCCATGTTGTAGCCATTGTGTGACAGCTCTCTGCTTGTGTTGCGCGTGTACGCACTGACAGAAAATTGAAATTGCTGTGAAAGTTATTTCAGGCTAACATGAAGTCTTGGAATGAAATACAATCCCAGTTTGTTTGCCACTTTGCTCTGGTCTGTGGACTAAAATGGAGACATTTGATAGGCCTGAATCTCATTGCAGCAATAACAACTAAACTGCGAGCTTCCACTAAGAGCAGCATGTAGCAAGTAATAGTAGTCAAGACATTGTCATTAGTATCTAACATAGTGGTCTTCTATGGATGTGTGTTTTTAATGTAAAACAGTTAAAACATAAGGAGCTGTAGGGATGTAGTATTCAGAGTTAAGTTGTTTTGTCAGATATTTTTATGTGGGTGGGATTGCACTGTGTTCTTGACCTCAGTATTTCTACTTTTCCTGACTATGGCCCTGTTGGCCTGTTTTTGTGTGAAATTTGCATATTGGTCTTGTTTTCATTTGGATTTTATTTCATCTTTGTAAGGAATGGTCGTCTGGTGTTTTGGAGACTAATGTCAGCACGAGTCTGCTTCCCTTTTTCGGACCCCTGCTGACTATTCGTACCAAGTTTAGAGAGAATTACTCACCCTTTCTTCAGTAATGGCCAAAACTGTTTTGTTAGGTTGAGAGCTGGTTGTATTTTTAAGGTCCGAGGCAGTATCTTTACATTTCCAATCCTTGCGCTTTTCTTTTCATTAGTCTATTTGTTGGCAGAAGAAATAAGAGCCAGCCAATGAGTAAGTCTTTTAGTCTTTAACGATTCCTTTGATAGTCATTTAAAATGTATTTTTTATGAATGTCCCAAGCTTAGTGTTTACTTATTCCTTTCAGTGTGCTTCTATTGATTTTTAAATTGTTAGTTTTGTACAAGACCACATAGCACAGTAGCTATGAAACTGCTCTTCTCAGACTTCGAATAAGACACATGGATCAGGTCACAAAGTGGATCGCCTGCTGCGCTGCATCCTCTTGCCTCAGGGATGGTTACAAAAGGTTGGTGAAACCCTCACTTAACTTCTCAAAGGGAATACTTTGTTGGTGTTGTGGTTTTCCTTTCATCTTTGAGTTATTTCTTTTACAGCAGTTCACTTTAAATGGACACTGCACATATATGTGTCCATTGGAAATGACCTGTTTACATCTGAATCCTGGCCCATACTTCAGAATTAAAAACCTAACCATTAATATATAAAAATAAAAATAACACAAACAGGCCACAACTATTTACAGAGCACTACAGCATAATGATCAAGATACAATAAGCTTAAACATGTTAAGAAACATCGTGCGGTTACACGGTATTGGTAAGATTTTAAGCCTAATTCACTGCTTAAACACTCTAATCTACAACCTGTCAGATTCTGTCCTGACCTGGTAATGTGTTTCCCACTGCAGAAACACTAGAACCGTTGCTGTCTGCACAACCTAAACTTTTTTTATATTTAGATGCAAACTGGCATCGCTGGAGTAAGTTCACTAATATCTCCCGGGGCTCATTAAAAACACATATTTTCTTTGCTTCTAAAAATTGTTTTGAAAAGGTAAAGTCTTAATTAAGGGAGATATTGAAGGCCTCATGACATGCTACGCAACTACTGTGAGAAGCAGATTAAACAAAAAATGAATTGGAAATCTGCTAGTTACCAAGTGTTGGTTTACTTCGCCGTGCATTAGAACTGTAATGAAGGCTTTTACTGCTTCACAGTCTCGTGACCCCTGTTTGTGCACTTGTCGATGCTTTAAAAATTGAACACTTTTATGCAGAGCTGGGGAGATTATAGTAATTCCCTGTTGACCGTTTTCTCTATCCTAATGCATCACTTGCAGTATTATGTCTGCCTAATTTGGTCAAATCAGCAAGCAAATCCCATGCTCTCTGGCTGCGATGGCCATGAGCTTTGCCTCTGCTAAACATCTGCAGCAGGGTAATTTGACCTAATAAGGCTTCCATTCAGCCCTTTCAACTGTATTATGTCTGAAATAATTGTCTACTCTCCCCACCTTATGGTGTTGCTGTGGAAACTGATGAACACTTGACAGCTGTAGGATGGGGTTGCCATGACAACCCTGCAACCAGCACCCCTGTGTGTGTGTTGGGTGGGCGCTATTTTTTTTTTTTTTTTCCCTTCTTCAGTGTGAGTGGTGCACAACATACTGTCATCAGCCAGGCATTATGGAAGCAGGGAGATGGAACGATCCTGAGTCCAAGGCCTACCTTACCCTCTCCAGATAAAGGATTTTCCCCAACCTGGAAGAGCTTTAAACCTGTCAAAGACCAAAGAGCCAGATCTGTCAAAACAAGTCCTGAGGCTGCTCTCTTGCCACTACTCTTATTGTGAGTCCAGTCATATCCTGGCTGTGATGCCCTCGCTGCCCCGGTATTCACCATAGGGCCAAACGGCACCATCAGTGTTGACTCATTATTCATATCACAAATGTTGCCTGAAACGAGTTCATAGAATTCTTTTTTTTTGCATCTTGGTGTTAACAGGTGGAATATAAAACGAGAGAGCTGTGATTGTGTTGAATATGTTGTCAGACTTTCACAATCTCTTTTTCCTTTTCTTTTCAATGCATATATCCTTGTAAATTTGTCTTTGTGTTGTGTGTGTGTGCAAGTGCATTTGTAGTATTGTTTAAGCCTAACAATAGTAGAAGAAGGGCCTATTTTTGACATCGAACACTGGAGCGCGTAAAACAATTTCTGATTGTAAACAAAAATTGCACAGGACAGATTTGACAGATTTTCAATATACAAAGCCTGTTACTGAAATATACAAAGAAATAACTGATAATGACAGGTATAAATGGAAGTTAAGTGCCTTGAGATGAATGGGATGCAACAAGATGACTCCAGTCAAATCTCTAAACAGCGGAAATAGTGATGGAATATGACATATTTGTTAGTTTCATCCAGCTGTTTTTATACAGGTGAATGGAGATGATTATGATGATTATGCAAAATAACTGCAATAAGACGATTATGTCGAACTGCGACAGGCCTCTCCATCTCACTTTGTACAGTATTTGATTTGCTCATAGTCTGTTGTATCTTGTAAGGATTTGTGCCTGTCTGTCTGTCGGTACGTATATATGTCTTTCTTATCTGTGGATATGTCTGCCTTTCTTCCTGTCCATCATCCTGCAGTATCTACATGTATATCCCACTAGTGAGATTGGGCCAAAAGATCAGTATGGACGGTAAAACCCGTATCAACAATTCTACAGCTGATATCCTGCAGAGAGGAAATACTTGAGGTGTCACGAAGTGCGGCGCTGACAGGCACTTCACTGTCTCGTCAATGTCAGTATTCTCTCTGTCACTCAATGTCAACGCATGCGAGCACGCATTCATTCATATGCTCAGCATCTTCGGCTCGATGTTTACAGTCGTAGAGTTCGCCGCGTATTTCTCTCAGCAGATACGGTGCGCTGGGACTCAGCTGTATAAATAAGTAGTTTGGATGAACTTCACCATAAATGAGCTGTGTTTTCATTAGTGTAAATAAATGAAGTCATGATCTGCTTTATATGGCGCGCGTGCCCTCTGTATATTACAGATCTCAGTCTGCTAATCGCTAAACAAAAGCACTGATTTAATTACTGTAAAAAAAATTGAACTCAAGCCACAACTATGGATAGCATACGGTGAAATCCAATCAACCTTAATGTTCCAGTCACTACATATTTAATGTATGGTGCGAAAGAATTCAAGCAAGATTATCATCAACTTTAGTTGCTGCCGCTGACTGTTCAATAAGGCTTTTCTTTGTACATTGTTAAAGCTTGTCTGTTTTTACCCTGTGATGTGGCTCTCTCAAATTGAGCAGGGAAATTGCTTTGGGTGGCTGATTCAGATTTACAGTTCGATTTGATTTTGCAGCTCGTGTTTATGTTTAAATATCTGCGGTCACGAACCTTACTTTGCTCGAAAGAGCGTCTGACCGGCGACGGGTTTCTTGCCTTCTTGTGACTGTCCCCCTGCTCTGTGTTAGACATGCTGTAAACCATGACGAGCACCATTCGAGCGCTGCAGCATTCCGCTTCCACTGCATAGCTTCCCACAAACATATGCCTAAATACGCACACATTCACAACTGCAGGCATAATCTGCGCAGTCTTCTATACCCACAGGTCTTTATGCATAAGGAGCATGTAAGAGAAACAGGAGTATGTATGGAGGAACTCTTTGTGTTGCTGTGCAGTGAGTGAATCCTGCCCGATTTAAGGCATGAGCTCTCTGCCTGTATGTTCCCCTTACTGGATTGTAATTGGCTCCTTTTGGATGTTTTAATCAGCTGCAGCATCTCAGCTCTAATCTCTTTTTTTTTTCCCCCTACAAGCATCCTCTCAAGACTCCCAGGCTCCTAGTTGTAATTTCTCTCTGTAGTGAAAACTGTAGCATTGCCCCAAGCTAATAAACACACTCCCACGTACATTCCTGCTCACCGAACATTAACATGGTATGAAATAGGAGCACCTGCAGCTTTAGCAATGATGAAATAATGTAAATGGCTGGTAAATGTCAACAACCAAATATATACAAATCCTATCAAGCAATTCAGTCAGTTGCGCGATGGCTGCAGGGGAGATAGCTGTCATTTTAAAACAAAGAAAACGAGCCCATCCATGGATGTTCAGAGTTAGATTTCAGTATAGAATTTAAGTCTTTGCTTCATTCGTTTTCTGCTTTCTTTATGGTATATAATTACATCACAGTACATAGACAAAAGCTATTTGTAAATGCTGTTTTCTTGTGCCCTTACATGACATCTGCATCAAACCAAAAATCCAGATCCAACTACATGACATGTTTTGCAGCGCTACAGCCCCCATATCATCCCTTTAAGTGTAACATGGGTTTTGATTATGTTGCTTCCACAGTTTCGACGTGTTTTGTATTTTTCGTGTTAACAGTAGCACTCAGTACAAAGCGGAAAACGATAGCATGGAATTTCTTTCAGTCCTATTTCCTTTGCAGACGTAAATATTTTCTTTTCGAGGCATTGTGTATTTTCTTTAGCTTTAGCTCAACAGATCTTTGTTTGGCTTAGCAGGCTGTTCCAAGTGTCAAAATCCTCTTTCCAGTGTGTGCAAACCTTTTTTGTGTCGGCTCTAATTGTTATAGTACATTAAGCCCTTGGTTTCTCCTGTTTATAGCAGAAGAGGATATACTCTTCAGCAATTGTTTGGTGTGATTTGCAGAGGCGTTATTTTATTTATTAAAAATATTAACTGAGTGTGAGTAACTGTTCTGCTTTTTCTTTTTTTTCTTTTTCTTTTTTAAGTATCCATCCTCGGCCTGTTGTCAGAGCTGCGTGTGGACCTTGATCTGCACACTCTACTTTTTGGCGAGAGCGTCCTGAACGATGCCACGGCCATCGTCTTGACACAGTGAGTATCTCGCTAGAGGAGTTTCTCCCCTCACAATGCAATATATTTTTAGGGTTAATCGCGTGGGAGCTCGGGCTTTTTCAGTCGTCATTATGGAGGTGGATGTGTGGGAGAGGAAAGGCTGGCTGCATGCTGCCAGTTTTAAGAAAAGGGTGTGATTGGCAAAACAGCTTTAGTGCTTCAGATGCTATGCAGTGGACTGCGTAAGCGAGTTGCCCCTGGCACTGTCAGCATCTCATTAAGATACTCAGTGGAGATACTCAGTGCCAGAGTAGAGGCATACTCGCGGCTAACAAAGTCGGCATTGCACTCATAAATGCATCTTTGTCCCGCTTACACACATTGCAGTCGCTGTCCGCACTATTTATGGAATGCCAGCGAACAAAGCCGTTCAAGTAGATGTGCTAACAGATGGCAAGATGGGAGCAGTGAAGTAAAGATGAAGAAGAGGGAAAACTCACACAGGTCTGCATTCAGGGCTAGGCAGGCAGACGAAGAAATGGAGATGGAAGGGAACTGACACTGATAAGATACAATATATGTCTATATTTGCATTGTATTTACCCATACTGACACATAACATGTACAGTACCTCAACATACTCTGACATTCCTTTGTGCAGTCACACAAATGGGCCGAGACAGGCGGGCAGATGGAGAGAAAAGCAGGCGAGTGTGCAGATTGCTGTGTTCACACTGAGGCTGCTATCTCTGTGTACACTGAAGTGCAATAGAGGGAGTCTTCCCGGACAAACAGTCAGATAGTGCTTGTGTGTTTGTTCCTGGAGTGGCGTGACCGGCCTTCATGCCATCTCCTGTCACTTGACTGACTCACTAGCCTGCCGGTTGCCCTGGCCCCACACACAAAGCCGGCCCTTATTAGTGAGCCATGCGGGGTCCTGGCACTGGAATTTTAACAAGCTCCCAGAGCAGCTCAACCTTACGCTGATGTGCCTTCACACAGGCACTAAACTTCCTGCTCCAGCAGCCCTGACCCGGCCACCATTCAACCAATTCCTCTGTGTTGATATCTTGAGGTTTTTGACTGGCCTGTTAAAAAGCCCAGCTGCCCGAAGATACAGTTTTGAAAGTCAAACTGACCAAGAGACTAGTGGCCAAATTTAATGCGCTAACACAACTGGAGTCTTTATTTTAACAAAGGGGATAATAGATTTTCCCCTTTTCAACTTGCTGAGCTCATTAGCAACAGCTTGATTGATTCTTCTCCTTTTGCAATGGAGATTAAACCATGTTGTAACGTGTGCTACCTCATTTCAACCTGACAGCATGAAGAGTGGACATATATTATGGGCTCATTTGTCAGTAGTTTGATGTGAGTCAAGGTTACAATAGTTTTCATTTTCATTAGTTTTTATTTAGTTTGGACTTTTTTAAAGTTTAAAGTTTTAGCTTTTAAACTGGTTTGCTGGTTTAATTTTTATTAAAATACTTTTAATTGGTTTAAATTTGTTTCAGTTCAGTTTCGGTGTTAGTTCATGTCTACGGGGTGTTTGTCAGGGGTTGAGATTCAGAAAGCTCAGAAACATCTAACGTACTGTAATATTCCAAATGGGATTGTGGTGCTTTCTGCAGACCTACAGAGGTGTGGATGGATTGACAACACAGACACATCACGTCCTTGCCATCTGTTTATCCAATAAACATTTTTTCTATAAATTTAGCTTATTTCAGTTGGTCGTACAAACACACAAAATGCTTTTTCACTCCTGATTTTCATTAACGATGGGAATATTTTGGGAAGATCTTGAACAAACTGTCTCAGAGCATAAATGAGCTTTTCCCGTGACTTTTACCCTCCCTATCAGAAGCCGTGTAGCGTTAAATGAAGGAAGCGAATCAGCAAGCAGCACTTTCACGTTGCGTTTGCTGACTCAAAGGTTTGACAATAATTTAAACCAGTCAAAGTCTAATGGGAGTATATGGGAGGGTCTGTGGTGGGTAAAGAAATGTCATTCCAGGAAGGCAGTTAGCTCCATCAGCCACTCGCATGGATGCCTGTCTCTGCTTGCTTCACCCCAGGCCCCCCTCTCTCTCTCCTCTCTCTCTCTCGCTCTCTCTCTCTCTCTCCTTCTTCTGTCTCTCGTCCCCTCCCCATCTTCTCCCTGTGAGGCCTCTTTTGCACTCAATGACTTCCATGTGGAAGTCTCCCTTCCCCCTACAAAGTAAATATTTATAGCGGTGTGAATAGCACGATGCTGCTCTCTTTGTGAACAACAATAGTATTTCCCTCGTTTCCTACAAACTACTATGGGACCTCTCTGAGGCAAATAATTTAGAATGGATTGTTTTTCAGGCAGGGATTTAACTTCTAAAGAAGGCCATGTATTCTTAGGAGTGTCTCAAAGAAATTGCACTTAAAGGCTTAGCATGAGAATTTATGCTTACTACTCCAGACTGGTTTATACCAAGAATCTAGTGAGCCATATTTCTGGTGACTGCACTTGTTTCAGTGCTATAAACCATGTTGTTGCCTTAATGTTTCACTGTCTCTAATGCTCATATTTACTCCCATTTTAATAGTGCATTTGGCTTCTTTATTTCTTTATTTATTTACGTTGGTCTTTTTTCATGTGTTAAATCCTTGTTTCTTATTTCGTTGTTTCATTGTGTCTTCCAGTGCCATCACCACCTATAGCCAGATGGGTGCAGGACACACCTTCGACCCCCCTACATTCTTCCTCTCTGTTGGCCATTTTCTTGGAGTGCTTTCTGGCTCCTTCTTCTTGGGTTTTGTATTTACAGTCATAACAGCCCTCATATCCTTTCATCCCCTCCCCTCCCCTCCCATCTCTACCTCTGCACCCCAAACTCAATTATCACCTCAGCATCCACTGCAATACATCCATTTCCTCAATGTGGTAATTGCTTCTCTAACAAACCCCTACTGTACCACCTTTATCAACAAAAGCAATGCGGCTAAGTCTAAAGTGCTCCTGCGACATTAATGGCAGCAGAGAGGTCGTCAATCAAGGCAATAGCCTCTGATGAAGTTTCGACTTGCACAGTTGTCCAGCATTTCTCTCTGATCTTCTAGTAATTAAGCTTTAGGATGAAAAATGAGGATGTGTCATGAGAGGTTTGGGGCAGAGCTCAGCTCTTATTTACAGTGACTAATCTCTGGGTGAGAGCAAAGCACAAAGCAAGCATTTATTAGATTTTGCCGATGCTAACCATAGCAACAGGCTGCTCTTTTGTGCTGTCACAAACAGTGCCTTCTCTGAGAGATTCAGTTTCACACACTGTTCTTCGTTTTTTTTCTTTAAATCACATACTGTACCTATGGTTGTTAATTACAAAAGCAATCAGAATAGGGGAGGTGTTATTGTAAGCCAGCAGGGTGTAGTGATTAAAAGACAAAAAAGAGAAACGAAACACTAAAGACAACGCTGAGAGAAATGCAGAGCAGCAGACTGTGAACAATTAACAGATCCTAAATTAGAATAGTTACCTAAAGTCACCCATCTTCACCTTTTGTGTGGCTCTTACAAATACAGAACTTCCTTCCTGTGTCATTCTTTGTAGAACATTGAAAAAGACTGATATTTGCAAGAAAGCTTTGTTAGATGGGATGTAGACTTCATTATCTGTGGAGAACTTGCAGAGAGGACCTTATTAAGAGGCAATGAGTTGCTCTAGTAGATCTTTGGCTTCATGAACCTGCGACATTTGCATTTCATTCGCATACATGCAGTTTTTTTCTGCCCGTACTGTCCCACTTGAGTCTGCATAAATTACACATATAAGAGTTGCAACATATTTATATCACAGACCCATAAGCACTTTGTCATTACTCTCCTGTATATCTTTAACTCTGTTCCCACCTCACCAAATTCACACGGCTGTGTGAGAGCCCACTGCTGGAAACATCGGTCTTCTTCCTCTTGTCCTGGAGCAGCTTCCTGTTGGCTGAAGCCAGCGGACTTTCAGGTGAGCGCTGTCTGCATTAGATCACAACGGTGTTTGTTTGACCACGTTAGCTCTCTGTGCGGAGGTCAAACAGAATACAAATGCTGCGAACCGCTGCCCTTTTCCCATCAGGCTTCCCCTCTCAGCTGCGTGCACCGACTCGCTCACTTCGACGCGATATCGGCGACACCAGCAGCCGTTTGCCTGGCAGGCTTCGAGGCTTCTCTGTGGCCATTTGCTCTTAACAACCGTCAAGTGATTTGTGCAATTCTCAAGAATAGATAGATTACATTTTCTTTACATTCAACCCACGCAACATGAGAAATAAAAAAAGCCTACTGTCCCAAACACACACACCCTGACCTCTAAAGATGCTTTGTATAATAGCAGGTCAATAATCAATAAGTCAATAAACTACAAATGAGATTGTATTAAATCAATCCCTCAGTCTACAGGGAGCTACAAATACCAGTCTTATTCCAAGCTCGACTCTGTAACTTCTTTGAAAATGGTGCCTGCCCCATTCTGTGGGCATGTTCATACGTGTAGCTGTGAGATGCCCTCACAGATAACAAGAAGCCATAATAGCAGCATTGACTCCACTTACAAAGGGATACAGCATGATCTGCTTCACCATGGTTGGCCTTGATTTCTTTATCTATCGCCAAGGGTTGGTTTTGTTTCTTATAACAGCATATTATATTGTTATGTTTTCGCTGCCTTCGCTGTATCTGAAATATTGAGTGAATTGTATTTAGGGAAAAAAAAAAAAAAAAAAAAAAAAAAAAAAGTTCCCTCGGCTCAGGTGGCTGGAATTGTCCTTATCTTCTTGCTTGTCGCCCGGTTTTAATGAAGTTCTGAAATATGAATGTAGCGCACGCGCGTCATTATTGTTGTGTTCATCCTGTCCTGATTGTGTCAGAGGGATTCCACTTATTGAGTGGATGATGTAGAGCTATCTCTTACTCGGCAGGACTCTCTTTGGCCTGTGGAGGAGGAGAAGACAGTTTTAATGAAATGGCTTGACCTTTGTCTATTAGACCCACATGCCCTGTCTATAAAGTGTACGTCTCTGAATGCTGTCCAGTGTGGGAGGCTCACTGCAGCAAAGCCTATGGCAGCAATTCCCAATACTATTTGATGCAGGGTCCTTGGTATTTTTTGTACAAATACAACTTTTCTGTACTTCACTGCACACTTTATTTTGACTTTAAACCAGAGATAATGTAATTCTGAAACTTTCTTTCATTTTTATTTCTATTTAGTCTTTCAGTTTGCTTTTTGATTTCAGGTAGTTTTACGAGTATTTTTATTTTCGATCAGTTGACTAGTTTCAGTTTAGTTTTCATTTAGTTTTAGTATTAGTTTTAGTTTTTCAGGTATCATGAGGAAAGCCTTGATTTATAGAAGCGGGAAAATATTGGATAAAATAAGGCACGACATGACAAGATGGTGAGTTAAGCCATTTAACTCTCGTACACCATGAACCATTAACATTGCTCGGCCCACAGCAGAGCTCTGTAATTAACGGTTCAGTGTGTAAGATTTAGAGGGATTTAGGAGGATCTAATTGGAGAAATGGAATATAATATTCATAATTCTATTTTCATTAGTGCATAATCACCTGAAAATAAGAAGCATTCTTTTTTTGCTACCTTGGAATGAGGCAGTTAAATCTACAGCGGTTGCCTCCGCGGAGCAGTGTCGCCATATTTCGGCTTCCTTTTCTTCTTCCTCTTCTTCTGCTAGTGTCTGCTTTATGGCAGGTGGCATCCAGCATTAAGGTGCATTACCATCACCGGCTATGTTTGATTGTGGATCAGAGTTAATATCATCTATAAAGCCCAGAACAAACAAACCAAACACCTTCTCGATTTAAGTGGCCCATGTAGTGAAAGGTGATGCGTGGGGTATTTAGTTGGTTGCAGTCTGCAACTTCACCACTTCACCTTTAACACCAGCAAAAGTTTTAACTAGTCTAAACCAAACACAAAGCTGGTTTCTCCTCCAGTTCCATTTCCTTTAAGTAAGTAATTGAACTTTTTGTAATTTAACTACAATAGCCCTTCTTAAAAGCTCAAATAAAGGACAATTTCTTTACTTAAGTTTTGGTTCAGTTATCTAAACATTAGCCCCTTTCCCATATTAAATATTCTTGGTACAGAATTGGACTGTGCAAAACTTTATTTGCAGAGTGCTACACTTTTTAAAGACCCCCTAATGATCCATTTGGGCAAAGTGGTAAGTCATACAGAGGGACCTAATAAGCAATGGGGGTCCTCCCTGGTGTCCCTCAGTAATTGAGGCTCTTTCTATCTCTGTTAATTGCTGGAGTTTAGAGAGGGTGTGCCTAATGACCCTCCACCTCACAGGGAGCCCTGCTATCATTAATCTTATGCCCCTCACAACTGCTCATTATGCATCTCATCTGTTGCCAAGTGCTCGTCTGGAGGTCTTTGTGTGGACAGAGGATGATGTGTTACCTCTGTCACTGTTATGTAAACCAAGGAGGATGTCGTTGCCCTTACCAAATGAAACCAAAATGAAACCTGCTATCCCGGCACGGTCCATTAGACATTGTTGAACGGCGCTGGAAAGGACACTGGGCAAGGATTGCTGGAGGTAGCATAGTGCAGGTATAGGTCAGGATCCCGGTGTGAGGGCAGATGGTAAAAAGATAGTAATGGACTGGCTTCACTTAGCAGCCTGAACCACAGGTGCGATGTGCTCTGTGCTGCGTGCTTGCTCTGCCTGTCCTGTTAAATATTTCTAGCCATCATTATAATTTCACTGTAATTCTCTCTCAAACTAAAGGGAGCAAAAAATTGAAATTGAATTTCTTCAACAAAGCAAACATGTCCTGTGAGGCAGCCAACCCCTTTATATTATGCGTTTTAAATTCCAACCGTCCGGTCTCTTAACCAGCGGGGGCCCTAATCACTACCTCCACCCTGTTTCCTCTCTCTGTGTTGCTGCCTTTCTTTATCTGTGTTTTTTCCCTTTCTGTACTTTGCCTGTCAGTTGTTCCCCTTTTGTTGCTTTCTGCTCGCCTGCATTTGGCATGAGGTACTTTGGTGATGTCACTTTTCGGCATTTACTACTCCCAGATTTCCTGCTCTCTGGAGTACAAATGGAGTAAAACCTCTGGCCAGAAACACAAGGATGCTTAAATTGGGTTGGACAGCATATTTTGATGAAGCTGTTTATACAGCTGGACTTCATTGGAAGCAGGACAGTGGGTGGATACAGGGTCTGTTACGGTACAGGGTTGGGCCGGTCTGATCTGGTGTCACATACTTTATACTCGAACAAAACAAAAAAAACAACGTAACAGCGCTCAGAAGCAGTCAGACTTGGGAACATTCATGACAGTGTTTACAGGCATTACTTTGCAAATATTTCTTGCATTTGTCTCTAATTTTAATTTGAAAACGTGAACTGAACTAGAACCTTATCTCAATCGTGCGCAGAGCGGCTTTAGGAACTCATTTGCTTTGATTTTTAAATTCTGGGTTGAGCCACGCTGCCTCACAACAAATCTTTTCTATGATGCAAGAACCTCCTACAGCATGTTCTCAAAATGAGAAGCCCCAAGGATTGCAACACATAAACAGTCTGATTCCACAATATATAAGAAGTTATACATACATATAATCTACAGAGCACCAATCTATGATTTTTGGCCACTTATACTTCACTCTTTTTTTTGGTTGCCATTGGACATCTTTTATATCACTAAACAAATTATTCCTTCAGCATACTTAGCTTGAGTTTTTTTTTTTAATCTTTCAGGTGTCGTGGCAGTGCTGTTTTGTGGCCTGAGCCAGGCGAGGTACACAATTCACAACTTATCCTCCGAGGGCAAGTCCAGGGCCGAGCAGGTAGGTTTACAGGGGCTGATTGAAGCCCGTTCCTCTGTTGTTTTCAAACAGTTTTTTTTTTTCAGTGCACTCACTTCACATTGCCTTTTGATGCCAATGTTTGTGTCTTACGTGCGTGCACAGGCAATCATTAACTGCTATTAGTGTTCCGGTTGTCCGGTGGGTGTCTGAGTGGGAGGCCAGTCTCCAGCTATCTGCTTAAAAGGCTGAGCACAGATGGAGGCCAGAACACTGTCATACAGTATGGGCAAGCTTCACAGAGGAAAAGATAAATCAAAAGTACACACATATACTCATCTATGCATTTATTATTCATTATCGGTGCCACAGTGCAGCCAACTGTTTATCACAGAAAAGCCTTTTAAATGCTATGCAGCACAGTTAAAGCTTTTGCCTCTAAAGTGCATTGGCTATGCAGCAGTCAATGTATGTGTAGGGTGCGGTATGTTTACTTGGCAGAATGCCTTTATCTACATTTTTATGATTTATACATGCATCTACAGCTCGAAGGAAAAGACAAAGTGATTTAGTATTTGCAGACACTAGTTGAATAGCTAGCAGGAGAAATGTTTTTTTTCCTCTGTGGCATCTCTTGTCCTTGTGATATGAGTCTTTTAAGGAAAAAGGTACACTAATTCATTTAGATAGCCTTTTCACTAAGGCTTTAAGCCAAAGCTGGTGTAACTGATAAAAACATGAATTAATAAATCATTAATGAATCACAACATCTGCTCCAATTTAATCCACATACAACACAAGGGTCTCTTTTTCTTTCTAATGCACAAATACCTCATTAAAACAAATGCATTCCTGTGTAGTAAATGACATACCGTTGGATATTGTAGGACTTGATTAGTTTTAATATTGCCTCATCACAAAGCATCAATACTAGAAAGGGCCTTTTAAGTCCAGAACGCCACTTTTATATTCTTGCCAAATGGCATGTTTCAAATTATTGAAGAAGAAAGTGATTACATGAAAACACGTCTGCAGCTAAATGCAACCTTATTATTGCCTCCAGCTGTAGATGTTTGCAGTCGCTTCCTCAAAGGATGAGGGAATAACATCAACACTGGATTTGTCGTGTTTGTACAAATCTAAGCCTGTTTACCCATTTCAGATATGATCCGAGTCCTTCACTTTCACCCTCAACACACAGACGCGCACGCACACTTCCCACTTCCCAC
>JAPQRN010000014.1:12024014-12044294 GCA_037367275.1 Coranthus polyacanthus | reverse complement strand
TATCTTGAAAAAAGTTAAGACAGATTAATAAATACTGAAATAATAATTTGTGCGGCCTTAAAAGGCAGCTTTACTTCATTCAAAGATGCTCCCGATGTGCCTATAATGTAGTTTGGCAGGGGAGAAACACAACAGCTATTTGAAACATGAACTAAAAGTCATGTTTGGGGAAAAAAATGTAATTTTTAGGCACAATATTTTGCACCTAGATTCAAAAATCACACAGGCAGAAAGCCATTAAAAAAAGATTCTTTAGTTTCTCCCCAGGCGGGAGTCTGTGCACGACGGCAACACATCAAGCAGCCACGATACGTGTTCCGTTATCAAAAAGCCATCAGCTCCTTAATGATACTCATTACATGTTTAAGTTATACTGTCACAACAGCTGTTTGATATTCACAGCTGTTGTCGTAGCTGTCAGCTTTGTTCCCAAAAGGGGAACAGAGAGGTAGTGATGTGCTTCTGGCTACCCATTCCACAATTGTCCTTGCCTAAGAGCTGCCATGGCCAAAGCGTATGCCTGAGGAGAGACTCTAGTGGCTGCACTCCAAGGAGATGTTCTTTCACAGTCCAGTGCCCAGATGGCCAGCAATTATTATTACAATCCATCTTCCACCATAGGGTCAAAAGAGCCACGGAAAGAGTCGACTGAGCAGATTCTTTTTCCAACGCTCTTATATTCAGTGTCAAGGGCTGCCAGTGTGGAAATGTTTGACTTGAGCTCTGAGCTTGTTTAGCTTTGTCCTTATTGTACTTCCATAAGAAAAGCCTAGGGTGACAAACTGTTGGCAAACTATGCCTGCAGCGGTGGAAGATGACCCGGATGTACAAACAAGAATAAGTGGAGGTGAAACTCCTCTGGTATGGTGCTAAAAGTGTCTATAAAAATGAAATAACCCCAGTGATTCAGCCCTGTTAATCGTTCTTTGGTTACGCAGTAGATTTTAATCGTTGTAGCTTGCAGCCTTTGCCAGTGACAAAGGAGATGGGCTTTATTGGAAATGAGACTGAGATGAAAGTGTTTAATTACCTCCATTCAAATAGCTCAGAGGCCTTTGATATAGAGAAATGACTGCTTTTGGGAGCAGGATATTGCTTTTGAAAATCCATAGGGTGCATGAGATCTAATATTGACTGCAGGGTGTAAGGATGCTCTGTTTTAGTAATAGCCCTGTCAGAATACGGTCCCCTGCTTAAGATATTCGTCCCTTTATTTAATCCAGGCACCGTTTTTTTTTTTTGTTTGACTTCGCTAAAATACTGAAGCAGGGATACCTGTCTGCATAGATATTTTTATACACAAAATTTCAAAGAGCGTGTAAAAATGTGTTTTTTCTTTAATGGAAACTAGATATCTCGTCTGATCCCCTCCAGCTCTGTCTCCTCTGGTTTATAGCCTTGACTTAGGTACTACTGATGCAAACCTACCTGAGGATTTTAAGCCGCAGTCAAGCTCGTATGAGGTTTTGAGGTTATATCGGGTTACAGTGACTTCTAAAAGTATGACAAAAGATGATAAATTGTATCCAGGGTGGCAGATATAGCTATGATTTGATATCCTCTCTCTAACTGCTGCCCAGGACACTTAGCATTCAGTCCCATCCTATGTGAAACATCAAAGTGTGTGTGGAGGGCAGAGACAGCTGGCAGAGCCTGATTGGCTTCATGCCTCGGCATGGTGCCACACTGCTGTGTTTGCATCCTAAACAGAAAAAATCTCAGATTATTTTTTTTTCTGTGCGTTTGAACGTGCGTTATGGAGATACAAATGCATGTCTACATTCTCTTTTACAGCCTGAGCTTACAAAGGCCGTGTTTCTTCGTGTTTAATGTGTGATCAGCGTGTATTATCACTTCAACCAAAGAGTTTCCCTTTCAGATTCAGATTTTGGCTGATTTTAAGGCCTGCAGAAACTGTAGGATCCAGTATTACGGAAGGAAAAATGAAAAAGTACCACGGACTGAGAATCATCGCTCTACAGCTCGTGTGCCTCCCATTAGAACAAAGCACATCCTGATTTACAAGTGTACTTAACCCTGTGAATGTGTCTCAGCCTTAACTGTTCTCCTTAATTGGCACTTAATACACACAGGTCTCTATCTTCATATCAAGAGCATTGAACATCTACCCATTGTCTTTCCTGCTAAACTTGGGTCGTACAACCAAGATACCTCGCTCCTTTCAGCACTTCATGATGTTTACAGGTAAGACATTCAAAGGACACAATACCTGTTCACACATTCACAACGTTTTGCATTTTTGGGGCCTTACAGAAAAATATGTTACCCATGTCTCTGGCTGCAATTGTGACACGCACTGGGTTTGTGTTTGAGTAATTGTTATTTCTGCAAGAAGCTCAAAACGTTTCCACTGATTTATCCTATGAAAGCTCTTTAATTATAACATTTCTATTCGCTGCCGACAGCTAATGGCATCAGTGAGGATGCTGAGAGAATCTGGAAATCTTGTCAGTCTGTGTGTGCAGACACCAGCGGCGCCTTTCGCAAGCTTTATAATAATTCACTACCCCCTTTACAAAGGATTCTGTCTCGGTATTGTCCGGAGCGTAGATATTTTTAGCCAGTTTTTTTCTATTTGTGTGTCAGTATTTTGGGAGGGAGAGTAAATAAATCATTGGCTCACTTTAGTTTCCAAGACTAATGGTTGAACCTCTGAATGGTTTGATGATGCAGGAGAAAGGCATGTTTGATGTGAAGTGATGTGGGGTATAGTGCAGCAGCAGCAGCAGCAGCATGTTTCTCTGCTTGCCTGACCCACTTTACCTCTTACGTAAGACGGTTTCTTTGTAAAAAGCCCTTGTCTTGCTATTTTTCAAAACTCCCCTACCACCACCACCACCTCCCCCATCTGTTTCTCGTGGCAGTAAAGGATTTGCTCTGGGAATTGTTTTGGCTTTAAGCATTATGTCACCGCTGTACAGTAAGCTAAAAGTTTGTTTTGGGGCTGTTTACTGGTCAGCAGCTGGCCTATGATTGTTTCTACAAGAAGATGATGAGAGTCAGGGTAGACAGCTTTATAAACTGGGTAGCTCTCCGTTGCTTCTTTAAAATAATTGGTTGTTCCGGCGACTAGTGGTTTGATGGATGGTAGTAATCAGCAGGAGGATGCCGGGAAGTTTGCTCAGATGTGCTTTTTTCCTGCCTTCAGGTTTAAGGGGGGCTGTGGCCTTTAGTCTGGCTGTAAGAGACACGTCCACAGAAGTGAGACGCACCATCCTCACCACCACTCTGCTGCTGGTCAGCTTCACCATCTGGGTGCTGGGTATGACCGCTGATCCCATGCTGCGCTGTCTGGACATCAGGTTAGTGCTAACAACGTCAGCGCGATGCGAGTCAAACCTCTCATCCCGTCTCCCCATCTGTCTTCTTTCCATCATTTGAGACACACAGACGGACAGCGCTTAATTAGACCCTCACATTTAGAATTCAGCTGACTTAATATGCATCTCTTTGTAAAGCGTTTCTTTGAATGCTTGAATTCGGCCTCCCCATCCTCCCCTCGCTGCTTCAGTCCTTCACAGCCACTTAGCTGTGTGTGTTGGCTCTGGCTCTGCCCTCCATTAGTGACTTGCACAGCTGGTGCCCTGGGCAAAGCAGGTCTACAGGTCCCTGGAAACATGTTACAGAGAAGATAACTTTAAAATGCAGCTTGCCATGCTGTGCACATGGACCAGCGTAAAGCCAAAGACAAATAATATAATGAGAACAGATAGTACGTACTATTTCTTCCCTTTAAAGTCCTCATATTATCTTTGATTCAAGGTCAGTGGGCGATAATGATTAAGGAGAGAAGAAGAGGCGTGAAGAATGCAAGGCAGTAATTAGATATTTATGTTATTAAAGGGTAATCTATGGCCCAGATCACAGTGGTGTAATTGACTCCCACAGACCTTCGAGGCAGTACTTTTTGAATCACGGCTTTCGCTGATTTGTGCCTGTGGTTGGTGTTCACATCTGCGATTAAAGCAAATGTGACTGTAAGAAACCAGAAATAAATATCAAATGTTCCCTCTTCTCTAAGTAACATTATACAATAAATAATAAATATTAGCACCGGTGAGAAAAAAAAAAGGGGATTAAAATATTTAAGATGAGAAAATTCTGGATATGGATGAACTTGAATAATAAAACAGATTCA
The DNA here is from genome assembly GCA_037367275.1 of Coranthus polyacanthus. Taxonomy (NCBI): domain Eukaryota; kingdom Metazoa; phylum Chordata; class Actinopteri; order Kurtiformes; family Apogonidae; genus Coranthus; species Coranthus polyacanthus. The sequence continues at coordinate 12,040,135 of JAPQRN010000014.1, read as the reverse complement.
ATATATCCAAAAGTGTCTGCTTCTGACAGCTTTGGACATTAAAATGCCCTCTCCCACACAACACAACACAACGACAATGAAGCAATTTGTGATGTGTGAAGCAAAACCTGGAGCTGCTCTGTTGTTAATGAATTGCAGATTGGCTTTGGTAATTCAATCTGCTAAATTGTTTGTTTGAGCTTTTACAGCCAAATAAGCTTCATTTAATTTTAATGCTAAACTTTATGAACCAGACAAAGAACCAGTATCTCTGTAAAAAACATGTCTTTTTCTCCGTGTTAGGTGAGCAGCTAAGGGACTTTTTACTGGGTTGGGTTTTTTTTGGGTTTTTTTTTAGATCTTATCTTCACCGACAGACTATGTAGGAGGTTAGTCTGAGATTGAGGAGAAAAAAAAACCCCATCGCAAATACATCAAATTGAAACCTTTACAATCAAATGTGTGAATTATGGTGAGTGCTTTTGATTTATTCAGAGACAGTAGTGTCTCTTTGGTGCTGCAGTTTAGCTGTTAGAGATGCCCTCCTGTTTTGCTTTCAGATATAAAAGCTTACTTTTCCTTCATTTCCTTGAATCGTTGGACTGTAACGTTGCCCACTTTGTGTTGTGAGCTTTCAGCTTTTTGAAGCTGTTTTGCAGAAGTGATAGCCAACATACGTGCCACGTACGTGTCACTTGGCCTTGTACATTCCTCAAATCTTTTGTTTTCTTAAAATTGTAGGCACCAAATCCCACTCGTTTGTATCAGAAATCACTACCAAAATAGAAAAGTCAAAGTGAGTCACTGTTTCCTGTCTACAGTGTGCAAACGTACGGACTGACCTGTTTGGCTGCACCCACACACATGTACACGATTAGCTGTGATAGCAGCTTTCTTGAACACATTTCACAAAGTGGAAACAAAAGACAATTCACTGCCTTTTCGCTGCCTTTTTCTTTTCTTCTGATGCAGTTGTAGGTCTTTTGAAGTAGCTATAGGGGAAATAAAGAGTAATTTCACATTGAGTACAACTTTCAAAGACTCCACCGAAAAAAACTATTTCAGCGATGGAATGGAACTTAAATTTGCTTCAGGAGACGAGATGTAATGTATTATTCACCAAAATGAAGTCTTGAAGTTCTTACTTTTCCCTTCACTTCATAAAATCAGATGAGGAAAGGGAGATGAGGGAGGGAGGGGGGGGGAGAGTTTGGGATAGGAAGGGAGGGAAACAGAGCTACTGTCTCCAACATGACAGCCCTCAAGGCTTGATGCAAAGTACCGTGGTGGGCTCTGGAGATTAAATGAGTACCCACAAAGATAGCAAGCAGGAGAGAGAGGGATGTGTAGTCAGAGGCAGGTGCATCTTTTAGGATGCTTTTCCACAGGTACACAAGTGCTCAGACAGGATGACTGTGTGCAATGAAATAAAAATGTAACTCACTAGCTACTAGAGACATGGAAAAACATACTCAGCAATGCTTGCAGTGCAGGCTGATCTGATCTAAGATGGGGTGATGTGTCTGTCAGACTGTGAAGTAAAAATGAACAATCTCCATGTATAGATATACTGTATGGCTGGAATTAAAGCGTATGAGAACTTTTTAAAAAAGAACTAGCTCAGCTTTCAAAGCAGCTCACTGTTCAGTCCAGACATTAGACTTCAGTCCACTAGACAAAATGTGCTTTCAAAGCTTCGACTGTCTGCCTCTCCTACTCTTGCCAATTTCTCCATCCCTCTCTATTTCAGTTTCAATTTCAAGGTGTATTATTGCCCACGTAGTTTCATCATGCTGCTGCAAAATAAAGTGATTATTGCACAATTGATAGTAATTATTAATATATCAGAAAACAACAAACCGTGAAACTGTAGAAAGGTCAGTTTTCTTTTTTTTTCCTATTTCGTATTTTCTACTAGTTGCTTTAAGACCGATCTCCAGAGATATTTGCGTCCCATTTTCACTCACCCCCACACACTTGTCACCTCACGGTAGCGCTACTGTCTGCAGAACCCAAAAACAAACTTTGAAATAGATTATACTTTTTAAGCGTTCACATTTTTTTTTCAAAAGAAAAAAAAAGAAAAGAAAAGACGATAACAGTGTAAAAATAGAGCTCTGTTTTTACTGAAGTGAAGAAGCAAGCGCAAGCACGACCAGCCAACCGATAAATTTTATCTTGAACTTTGTGTCCGAACATGAAAGCTCAACCTTTGGTGCAGTGCAGCAACACAGTCTGGGAAGAGAGCAGAAGGAATTGAATTAAAAAGGAGCAGAAGGAGAATAGTTTATCTTCTACGGCCAATCACCTTTTAGCATGTTTTTAAAATATAAACCTGCATCTGCATATTGACTCTGGAGTATGAGACTCTTATTTTCTGATATGTTAGGATTTTTTTTTTTGTCTCTCTCAGGTATAATGTCGGGATTTAAATAATCTCACGTGTAGTTTTAGTGTATATAGCGTGATAAACTGTATACAGTCTCCAGAGTAACGTTAATGTGGGGTGGGCTTCTTTCTGCATAGTAAGCACTACCTCACACCTGAATACAATCAGCCTGTAATTGATGGATTACTCATTACTGAGTGTAAGTCTGCATTAGTAAATCTTTTCTAGCAGGTCCATTTTGCATTAGGTTTTTTCCTCCAATCAGTGTGGCACACCGTCATGTGGTTATACTAACCATCTGTGTTTTGGATTCTCTACGGGGAAACTCAGCATACATAAAGGAGGTTTATGTCATTTTTGAATACACTATGCCTATTTGTGTGCACCTCACTGCACAGACTGCCTGTGTTTGGACTAATACAGAACACACGCCCAGCTTCGCTACTCCACCCGTCTTGTTTGAAGCCATGAAATAACTAAACAGGGCCAGGAGTGAAAAAAAAAAAAGTGTTATGTGATGAAACTGGCCATCTGCCAATGTTTTGTACGTCTACCAAAGTTATGCACCAGTATGGAGAATGATTCTGTGTTTGTTTATGTTTCCAAGCCACTGTTTTGGAGGAGTTAAAGGTTCAATATGTACTCATGCGCTTCAGGGGACTGTATCATGAAGCAGGATTAATACGTTAGCGAGGTAACTTCTTGTTCGGCCTTGGGTTTTCAGTATCATGAATGTGGTTTACTTCTTACCGGAGTAAATCTCTATGGTAACTTACTCTGCAAATTGAACCTGCTTGGAGCAGGTTCTGCTTGTGATAGTGGATCAAAGCGTATAAAAGAACCCCTGACTGACTTAAAACAGGGACTGATTAAAGCTCTAAAGCCTTGGACTTGTTGACCTTTTTGACTGTAGGCCTTTTTTTTCTTTTACTTGCTCCTAGACTGTTTTAGAGTGCTAGGGTTGAATTGAAAGAAAAAGACTAAAACTGTCTTACCACCATAACAATGCAACCGAGCACCACATTAATTTAACCAAATAAACAATTGTAATTAGAGTCAGATCCACTCGTGCCTTAATGATGTGATATTGATCAGAATATTAACTAACGCATTCACACATTGGGAAGTTTGTTGCCAGCTTTCCTTCCCGGCTTCCTTTGGCTGCAGCAGATGTGTTGCTTTTAGCGCCTGTAATGTATTTTTAAATTCCTCATGTCGGTTTTAAAATCATAGTCTGTTCTTCTCGTGAGAAATGTACGGCCTAGACCCGTCCATGTTTGTGACTGATCAACACCACCCTTTTTATGAACACGTTCATAACTAGCGTCGGGATCCCTCAGTTCACTAAACAACTTATCCGCCTTTGTGATTCCGTTTAATAGTGTTGTACTCACGACCGCCTAAACTGAGACCAAGACAACATGTGATGTTAGCCGACTGCATTTCTAAGCTAACAGTATGTAGTGTTGCCGCTTTAGAGGAACAGAAGAGATGCACTGAAGAACTCTGGAGTGAGCATAGTGGACTTTTGAAGAAAACCTGAGTCCTTTACAGAGGAATCAGTGTGCATGCTGTTGCCATGGTTGGAGGTAACCAAGTCATTAGCTTAGAAATGTCAAAGGTCAACAAATTACTGGCTCCAGTTAACACAAAACAGACTAACACACACACACACCATGTTAGCACATGAGCATGCGCAAATCATACATGTTGACTCTTTGATTTCTATTTTATGCTGTATATGTTGTCTCTCATCATCTATGTACTCTGTGCAGTATGATTTTATAGGCGGCTGACTTTTAAAGCGCGAGTCTTTACTATTTACATTCTTTTGAGTTCTTTTAACTGTAAAAACACCAAGAGTCCGTCAGAAATTAAATTCAAAGTACACACTGTTGCGCTGTTTGAAATCTATTCTTTTGCGCTCTCTTTGTTTTTCTCTTTCTCCTCTCCTTTGGCAGTGTAACTTTTATGTTTAAGCAGTATTATAGGCCCTCTGACACCCATACACTCACACAATGACACAATGCCACACTGGTGGTTTTCAGTCTCGGTCTGTCTCCTTGGTTTTGATGGGGGCTGGGGGTGGTACGACCCCCCCAGGGAGATCTGAGCCCCGGTCGCAGTGAGCTGTCTGGGGCCCCAAGGCTTTGAACGTTGGCCAGTCATGTCCTCTCCAAGCCCTTTCAGTCTGAATATCATTATGCAGCCGCAGCCCAGCTCGGACTAATAGTTTCATTTTGCTTTTAGCATTTGCGCTAAATCAATTAATAGCGGTGGCAGTAGCTGCAGATTTACCGATGGACTTAGTGCCTCTGCTCGGTGCTTAGTGCTATTTACTGCAGCCCTGCTATATGTACATACTGCACATCTGAATTACAAGTCTGCTGATGTGCGTTGATGTCGTGCCAAGTTAAGTGAGCATACTGTACTGAAGAAAAGTGTGATGGAAAAGAGAGGAGACAATCGCTCACATGCAGCCCATTTCCTCTTCTTTTTGTGAGATGGTGTCATTTAAAATGTGTCATGGCATTTACAGAGGGAAGCTAGTTAGGAGAGGCAGGAGGCCTTGCTCTGAGCCGTAGTACATTATTGTGTGTGTCAGTGTATTTTCGCATGTGCGCGGATGGACCGATACTGTAAAAGAGCAGCATTTATAGCTTGGAGGCCAAGACAAAACAGCTGGAGGCTGGCTAATGACTGGCCTGTTTGTTGTGAGTGGACAGATGGACAGATGGAAATCTACGTCTCTGATGTCGCTCACTCTCCTTCATGCCCCACTGACCTCTTATCTCGCCCTCACTCTGTGTCTTCTTTGGCATCAGTCTGCCTGCAGAGCTTTGATAGTGTTTTAACCAAATGCACGGCCAGTGGAATATACAATAAGGCAGGAAAAGTCACACACACATCGACACACACGCACATATCCTCCTAATATATAGGCATGGCAGGCTGAAGGAGAAAGCAAAGTCACCCACATATCCTGATGTACACAGGCAAATACACACTGCCCATAATAAAAAGATGTCAACCAGATTGGATGGAAGATACTTCAAAGGGCTAGAAAGATGAATGGCTCCTGCATAGGTTTGTCCCTTCTGATAAGGAAAGGAGACAATAATACAGAAGAAGAGGTGCCAGAGAAGCTTAAATCTTGACTTCTCCTTTATTGGTATATTTTTTTAGTTTGTCCAGTCAAAGTGGTAGGTTTGCGACAAAAGGAAATGAAGGAGAAGTGTGAATTAGGAAACAAATCTACACCAAGGATGACTTAGACAGAGAACAAAAACTCTTCTTTTTTTGTTTAAAAGTTGTTATATAAGGGATTTGTGCAGCAGTCTTTGTTGTACAATAGCTTTCTAAAGGTGAAGCATGTTTCTTTTGTCCTTTTAGGAATAGAGAAGGAGGGGGGTGTGTGATTGTTCTCTGTTGGTCCAATTTGTCAAACAAAATACATCTCTGTGATTTGTACACCAATTTTTTTTTTTATGTCTACAAAAGACATTCATTATTAATGTGGCCTGATGATCCAGTGATGGATTGGAGCTATAATGCTGTTCCCAGAACACTTTGTTACTGTTATTTATCAAAACAACCTCAAGTAATTTTTTTTGGTCCTCTTTCCTTTCCTCCTGACTTTCCTTCCTCTCCTGTTCCTCGTTGGGTGATTTTCCTTCCCTTGCTGTACTGAAAGTTAAGTCTCATTTCTCATTACATTGAGCTCAGTTCCAGTTGGCGACAGGGTTTAGATGCGCAGCACTAAGTCACAGCGGATCCCCGCAAGTTCAGCCAGCTGCACCGACCATTGATTATGTCTCTCGAGCGTTGGCGAACCAAGCTTCATTTTAACATTTCAGGCGGCTCTTTTCTCTGTCAGAGAAAAGGCTGTGGAATCAGAATTCAACATGTCGTCAGCTCCAGAGCCGCATGACCCCCAAGCCGTCATTTGCAATTTCTGCCAGGCAGCACAGCATTGTCACCACTTGAATCTAGCTAACTGTGTTTTGCTAAGGCTGAGGTTGTGTGTACTTCACACTCATTCCATATTCATGAAGGGGAAAAGAGTCGGTGTAACTTGTAGGGTTGTAGGGTGTTGCTGACACTTCATTGCTACATTCAGTGCCTGAAAAACAGAGCTTGTTGCCATGATAAGTAGGACTGTAATTGAGGATGTTGCTGTTGGGAACTTAATGAGAGAGAATGGAGGCTGGGAGAGGCAGTGAATTATGATTCTGACGCTGATCAGACGTGAAACATTATCTCTTCACATTAGCATGCCAGGGTTACGCTCTGTAGCACCAGATACAGATAGTTCTCTCTCAGCTCAACTATCAACACGCATAGGAGTGTTGATAGTTGAGCTGTGTGTGTGCGTCAATGTGTGCTGTCTTTGTGTCTAGACAATAAACAGGTGAGAGCTCACTGAGTGCGTATGTGCTACAGTCAACCTCTCGCTCCACCGTCCGACACCGAGTTCAGTGAGTTTTCTCTCACCGTGGATTGGTAATCCTGACAGTCTGCAGAGAGACTGGACAGATTGCCGTGGTAACCGTGTCTGTCAGATTAGCCAATACTGCGAGTTTATCAGGTGGAGATTGACTCTAGATGGGGGTCTCATGCATCGTGGTCCTGTTCTTCAGCCTCCACTAAAAGGACCCAGAGGCACAGCCTAATGGATGTGACGTCAATACAGAGCGGGAGGAGGAGGGCCATTAAAGAGAGCATCAAGGCAATAAAAGTGTCCACTTGTGTGTAGGTGTGTGTCTTCTTACGTGGGTGTATGAGGGCAGACATTTGCCAGAGAATTTTGCATGAATACTGTATGCAAACAGCATTACACACACAGATACAGAGGAGTATTTTGAGAGTGTTGTTTAACGAAAGTCTCAGTTAAGCACCACAACGCTGCAGAGTGAGAGAGGTGGGAAGGGGAAAATATAGTGGGAACATCAGTATGTGCTGTGTGTATCTCTGGCAGGTGTCTGTGGGCTGAAAGAGGATCCACACATGAGTATGAATAATAAAACAGACACAGGGTGCCTCTGCTGCAAACTCCGTCTCACACATGCCCAAATGCAAACACACACACAAATGCACACACATTTTTCCACCCCAGCGGTGGATGAACAATGCTTTAAGAATGTGGTCTGGATGGAGCCCTCTGAGGGAAGGGGAAGTGGTAATGAGGGTTGATGGATGGTAGTGATGGGGCTAAATTTGCAACACTGCAGAGAGCTGCAGAGGTAGGGCGAGAAAGTGTATTCGAAACATTCGCTGCATCACCGCGCGCCGTTTACGAGGGAGGAAGCTGTGCTGTGTGTTTGAGCAAGACACTTGTGGGGGCTACTCTTTGGAAGCAGGGAGCGCTAATGAATCCAACTTACTCAGCATCCCCAGCTGCCTAGCGACCTCGCCTCTCAATCACTCTCAATGGGCACCTCTTATTTATAGAGCCATTATTTTTAGCTCTCTATAATTTCAGCCCGCTGCCTCTTAAAGAATTAACTAAAAGAACATTGAAGGAAAGAAAGGAGACAGAAAATTGGATGGAGACAGACTGAAAATAATAAAATATTCATTAAATCAAGCTAATTTTAGGGCTGTCGATCAAGTAAAAAAAAAAAAGAACTAATCAATCACAATTTTTTGCGAGTTACTGCGATTATTTCGTTTTTTCTTAAGACAGAAGCTTGTAATAATGGATTTGGAATATGGATCATTGATGAAAAATCATGTGATTAATATAGGATCAACCAACACACACATGTACATTCAAATACTAGCTTCTTTTTAACAGTGACTGTCAGCTTGAGAGGCATATCTCTCGCATGCACCAATAGAAATAATGACAAAACTCAGGCTTATGTTAATGTGCTATTTGAATTTCAAAACCACCAATGCCATTAAAGCTAGATATTAGCTTAGAAAGCCATAATTTCTTATATGCAGTAATATAAATGACAGTTAAGAAGAAATGTGTTCCATGTCCACGGTCCAGCTGAATTTAAAAAAGTTCTACAATAGTCCAACAAAACTGAAAAAAAAGAACAAGCAAAGTTTCTGCTGAGAGTTCAGGATGATGGATCTTTTTCACTCCATAGAAACAATATGGCTTAGACCTCCTTTACATTCCGTCTGTTACTGAGACGGACAAGTTTGTTTCCATTGTCAAAGTAGGTAATGATCGCTACGTGAATTCACCGTCGTAGGGTCGTGCTTGGCATATGCCGCTACCAGCTACACGTGTACATCTGCGTGTGGCGGCGTCACCATCCTTAGTTTTCTTTCATACTGCAGCAGGAAGCTGCTCAGGAAAGTGCCATTTTTTGTGGATTCTACCGCTCAATAAAAAGATTCAGTATTTGGATTCAGAAAACAGTGATTATCATGAGAGATAGATAGGCTTCTAAACTGGAAATACCGACTTTGAGGGAAAATGATAGCTCAAAGATAAAAATCGCTCCCATCTAGATTTTTTAGGGGTAGTTTGATGTTCAGTTCCACATTTATTGATTAATTACTTTGAGTTTGATCTTCAGTGATTCAGTCAGTTTTAGTTATTTGGGTATTTATTACTTTGACCTAGTTGTTCAGTTCAATAATTATCTAGTTTCAAACATAGTTAATTTCAGACATGCATAATGCATTGTCATTGTCAAATCTTTTTTTGGGGGGGGGAATTAATCAGCTATTGGCTTTTTCCTGCTCCAAACTATCGTTATATCAGCCATTAAAAATCCACTATTGGTCGACGTCTAATTATTACAACACTACTGAGAAGTGTAGTTAAACTAGTAACATTTGTAGTGCACTTGTACTGATGCTACTGCCGAGTACTGGTCATAGATCAGCTGTCACAGAATGTAACAGAACACAACCGCATTCAAGTATTACATTTTGTCAGCTCTAGTTCATTTTTCTACACGTAAAATTTGCTTTTGATGAAGGAGATGCATTTGGTAACTATAGAGGTTTAGAGGCGTTTACGTGTTTGATCTGATTTGACCTCAGAGTTCATGGATTTAGTTTAAACAATTAGAAATAAGACCCAGGTTATGAAAAATAAAAATTAAGGTCAGCAGCTTCAGATTGAATCTCCTCCTGAGATATGATCTATCGCTTTTGTTTAGTGACTTCCTCCCTGTCTTTGTTAAAGTACATGCAAACTGAGGTTCCCATCAAGGTAACACAGTGTCATTCTCATGAGCCATTTATGTTTTCTGCCCGTCTCATGAATGATGATCCGCTCTGGCCTCAATGCCAAGCCCACAACAAGGTTGAATCCTAGCCATATTTTCTTTGATCAGTACAGTGCAATCCAAGCTCCCTGAGGTTGTTCTTGTTTGGTCTCAACTGCTTGTTCTTGAGACAGGAAAATCATTGGCCAGGAAGAGAAAAACAGCGTTAGCCAAACGTGTACTCCCAATACACAGATGAGAAAAGAGAGGGAGATTTAATGGTTCGGGATCATGGGCACACATACAGAGAAAAGGAGGATGTGGGGCGGTGGGGTGGAGAAAAAAATGGATGTCGACTAACTCACTATGAGACAATCAAGTGAAATGAGAGAGTGAGTGCGGGTAGATGGTCATTTATTCAGTCTTGAAAGCCTCCAAGCTTTGGCACAGCACAAATCAAGTCCATGAAATCAAATCTTCATCGAAGGCGACTGTGTGAAAGTGTTACGTAACTGGTACATAGCTACGGGTGAGACAAATGCAGTTTTGTGAACGCGTCCTTTAAATCTGTGTGTATGGCCTTGTGTCTGTTTTCTAACCCTTCTGACTTGGACTGTAGACCCTCGCCTCCAGGCAGAACCAGAGGAAAAGAATAGACTTGGCAGGCCCTGAGTTAGCCATCTGTTCCTGTAGATGTGGTCAGTCTGAATTAGGCCTTTCTGTCTGTCTCTTGAACACGCATAGACACACACAGATACACAATCCCATCCTGTTTCTCCTGGCTTTCTCGTGTACTGTATTTCATGGAGGCTCTCACAGGCACAGGCAGAGTGCATCTGGCCGTGCAGTCTGCTGTGTCCTGTGGCCATGTGTCTGGACTTCTGTTCAGAGGGTTTGTGGTTTAAAGGAGAAAAAGTGTGTGTGGAAGGGGGGGAAGCTGGCGGTGGCGGTGGTGGTGGTGGTGGTGGTGGGGAAGGCTCATATTGATTTATACCCTCTAGCAACGCGCCAAGAAGCTGCTTTCATAATCCTCCCTTCTAAATAATTCACCACTCGCCCTCAAAATTTCATCAGCACCTACATATAGAGAACAATCTCCCCCACAGCAGTAGCAGCATTGTGAAGAAGTGCAGACGAGGAAGGGAGGTAGTGATGAGGCAGCAGATGAGTGAGCAGGTGGAGAATAGCAAGGCAATGATACCCTTATCAAAAAAAAAAAAAAAAAAACTCAGCTATTACCGAACACTTATGCAGCTGGAACACACACATCTTTGAGTCTATGGCCATGACAGTATACCAGGTCTCCGCCTGAAGTTTGTGACACAGTCGTTTGACAGCTCATCTGATTTGCAGAGTCAACAAATGGTCATCCAGACGTAGCACACCAAAAGTATTTCCTTACCATGTCACCACTTGTCTCACCTTTCCTATTATCTCACCGTACCTATTTTAGCCACACTTTTCCTAAGTTTCATAATGGTCACATACTCCTTTTTTCCAGCATAATTGTGATAATTGTCTCCATTCACCTGTATAAAAACAGCCGAATGAAAATAACAGAAATATTACATTTTACAATTTCCACCTCATTTTCTACTGTTTGAGATTTGACTGGCACTCTTTTAATAATGTCATTTCATTCATCTGTTGGTTCTAAGGTCGCAGCAGTACGAGAATGTTTTTTTTTTCAGTACCATAGAGACACGGTATAACTTTTTTCATTTGTGTAGTTTTTGTTTACAACGCCTAAAGCATAAACAGAAATGTAATTTGTGTGTGCGCCAGTATTCGGTACCTTGACAATGCAACGCAATGACAGTTAAATATTAACTGTCATTATCCCTAGCTGTTGCTTGTGCTGGTTGGTTCAATTTGCAAACCTTCTGAGAACCAGTTTGCTTTTCCACTTGTCACTCTGTGTCTGTATACCTTGGCAGGTGAGCCAGTGGCATTGTTAGAAAGTAGCATGCTAATGTCTGTTGTCACCTTGCTGGGTTGCACAGCAAGCCGTTTGCCAGCTAACGGTTCTTATGCAAGCACAGCGACTAATTTCTCATAATTTTTCCTCTTAATTTCACATCAATGTCAATGCCAATGTGACAAATGTAACACTTGCTGGTGTAATTTTGCTGGCCAGCTAGCCATCCACGCTACACTGTGATATGATTATACATTATGTTACAGTGCAAGGGGAGTGCAAGTTTTTCTCCTCCACAAGCCACTGCTGCCTCAATTTCTCTGGTTTTTCTTCTTTTTCTTTGGATTACCCAGGCAGACAAACTCTGATTTTAAAAAAAAAAAAATGTCAGTTGCAAAGTTTTAGTTGTGGTGCCGCCTCCTGGCGAAGAGCTGGTTCTTTGACTGTCAAATCACAAAGAACTGGTTTGAGATTGAGAATCAGCTCTGAACTGGCCCCGCAGAAATGCCTTAGTGGAAACATTGTCCCTTTTGAGTCTCTGTACAGTGCAGGTTTAATTGACTTGCCTCTATTAAGCCTTAGGTGATGTACTGCACCAAATGCAAAAAGCAGGCCACTACTTTCTGCAAAAAGAAAGGGAAATCCCTCCAGTGGCTCTGCAGCAGAAAGCACTAAGCTATTAGCCCAGTGCCACACATAACACAAATAACAAGCTGCTGTTGTTGCTTTGTCATGTTAACCTACGTCCCACGATGTCCTTTCTCTGAGATTCCTCTAATACATTGAGCTCGTTCCAGCAGAAACCGCCCCTGCTCAACTGCAGTAGATTAAAAAAATGTAACTGTCCAGATATTACAACCAAACATGGCATCAAAACGTCCCTCAGATTTCCAACTGTTCTATCAGAAGGAGGCATTTAATCTCTTATCCTTGAGGGCATTTTGGTAAGAGTGAGAGAAACGGAGACGGATTAAAGCCACGTAAAAAGGTTTTAGCGCTTTCCCACAGTGTTGAAAACTTTTGCAGCGAAAATCATCTCAGAAGCAGAAGTGCCATTAGACTGGTCCATTTATTGAAAGCCTGATCAGTTGGCAATTGTTTTTTTATTGACCAAAGCCTTTTTCATTATGATTTCCCAGTCCTCCATACACTCCAGTGAACTGTAATGCAAGAGGCAATTATTGTATTTTCACACAACACTTTGCGAGTTATTAACAATCATTAAACAGCTTGGGGTTTCAGAGCTATTCAGCAAGGGCCTGACTGGGCCTGTGGGAGATTTGGAATAGATGCCCATATTTGTGCATAGCTTTCACATCATTGCTGATGGACGGACGTAAACACAACATGGATTTGCTTATATTTGCGCTGTGTGTGTGTTGTAGAAACACGACCCAATTACAGGACACAAAGGATTTGAATAGCTAATATACGTTCGCATTGTATGACTTAATTTTCATGTAAATATTGACAGTTTTTACTGAGCATTTTGAGTGTGCTTCTTCTGAGCCAGCGACACATCTGACTGGTAATATATTTGTCAAATGTATTGTTATGAGTCCTTAAGGGCAGTAACTCTGCACCAACAGAATTGGTGGATGTAGGTTCTTCGTTCAGAAGTCATAAATCACCCATTCCTGTGAGTTATCAGAAAGACAAATTAGCTTTGGTATTTGTAGAGAAGAAACATTTTTCATGGTTTTGAATCTGAGAAAGAGAGTTTGACTGTCGACTGTATACTTTAAAATGAGCAAAATCATCTGTGGAAAAATAAACAGAACTGATTTGTAACTGAGATACTGTTGCTGAAAGGAATATATACTTATTCAGCGGCATTTTGCAATTAACCTACTACGATAAACCAAACAAAATGTAATGAAATGTCTATTAAAGAAAAAGTCATAATAGTTTGCCGTGTTACCTGGGCGTTAAATTTGATCTTCAGGGGCCGTGAATGTTATCCAACTCCCTGCAGCCAATTCTTACTGTGTCCTTTTTCCCGCTCACTCCACTAAACTAAATTTAGGCTGCTTCCTTGTGTCACGCTGAGACATCCAGGTGAATGTTGCGAGAAGGGAAGTGAATTCTGCGGGATAATAATATCTTTGGCACCCACAGCCCAACTGTCATTGGCTATCCACAGGGATCTTGCTGGCTGAAATACTAAAAGACTACCTGCTAAACTGACACCGCTTGAAATACGGACGGCTGTCGGACACTTTTATGGGGAGACATACTGTGTTTCGCTACAGCTGTTGCCATAGTCAAAGACACAATACAGCATAACTGCAGCTTTTATTTTTCTTCTATAATCTTCATATATCCAGAAGATGTCTATATGTATGTAACAAAAATGAAACATCATCATCAAACAGCTTGAATAATCCCTTTGCGTGATTACCCACAACATGCACCTCATGCGTTTGAACATTTGTAATTGAGCATGTCCAGTGACGGGGGAAACATGCTTCAAGGCATATGCGAGTAAAATGATCTTAATAGGCTAAGTAGTCGTGACTTGTCTTCGAGTTTGCAGTATCGAAGTTCTCGTTGCTTAGTATGCATGAGTTATTTTGGGCCATTATTATCTCGTGGCTCAGTTTAAACAACAGAAATGATAGCATGACATTCAGGCATCTGTTGAGTTGGAGAGCGTTCATCAGCGTGCAATATGTTAGACATTTTTTTAAAGTTTTGCCTGGTTAGATAAGATATTAACTAAGGACGATGGATCGTGCTCTTATGTAAACGCTCTACACAGCCCACTGCAACAAGCACGCTTATCCCCAATACACACATGTGATAACAAGTCTATGTGGAACACACACTCTCCTCTGCCAATTTTATTTTTACACCAGCTCAAGTGATGGACTGAAATTTAGGTTAAAGCTACAGAGAGACTGGGATTCTCACTCTAGGTTTCACTGGATTGACCTAAATACCGCAGTCAGAGACTTGGCCATATATGGATTGTTCTTTTGTAACACCGCAGTAATAAGAATGGAAGCTTATGTTATATTGCTCTTTGTTTTATCGCCTCGTCCACTGCGGGGTCGTAACACTGAGAGACGAAAGGCTCAGCTCACCTCATGCATGACAAGCCCTATTGCAGTTATGTCCCTTATAGAGCTCTGCGTTATGACCTGAAATTTATGCCACGTATAAATATAGACCAATATATAGTACAGTGCGCGTTTGCCCTTTCGTTATTTCAACAGAATGCAATTTAAACGCTGCAGGAGATAGCGTGCTTGTAAATATGAAATCCTTAGAGTTAAGTGTAAAACTGATAATTGCCGTACACAGATTGACTTCAGCTATGATCAGCAAGCATTTCACTCAAACGTACAGTGTATTAAATATGCACCTATGGACAAATAAGACACACTGAGTATTTAAAGCCTCCCTCCCAGCAGTGTAACTTGTATGTACTATTAAATCTCCAAAATCTTATAATTAATACTCTAAGATCCGAGAGTCATTGTCTGAGTCATTGCAGGCACTGACGTCTGCATTGTTGTCATTATTTTTACACCGCTGCAAGAGCCAACGGTGGGAGAGCCAGGGTACATTCTCAAACATTCAAACTCAGATGTGTGTCTTTTGGAGATAATAAAAGAATCACATAAATATATTCTGACTGAGGTTTGACTTTTAAACAAAAACAACGTCAAAACCGCTGATGATGACGATGATGATGGTGTGTGTGTTGTTTACCAACTGCTCCCACACTGTGCAAAGGTCTGTTTGTTTTTTTTGGGGTTTTTTTTTTTTTTTTACTGTTGAGCTGTGGTGGAGCTCAGAAAACACTGTGCCTGAAACAGCACAAGAATTTCATAACATTTAGTCTATTTTACTTACATATCTGCATCATTGTTTTCAGTTATTCCACTCCCTGTTTTTATACATGCATGTGGTATATGGCAGTCATATCTTGAGATGGGTGTTTCTGCTCATCATCAAATATAAATCTCTGCTGGGAGGAGTCAAATATGGAATCCATGTGTCCCTGATGTGAGAACAAACAAGTGGGATTAGCAAACAGGAAACTGGAAGGATGACTTACAGCCTTCTTGTCCAAACGCAGAGTACCGAGCAAACACAGTCCCTGTGAGACTTTGTCTCTACACTATATCTCTTTCTACTCCCCCCCCCCCCCGTCTCTCTCTCATCCTCCTTCCCTCTCTGTCAGAGAACCAAGAAGAGGAAATAGCACAGCAGCGGGGAGGGGAGTTGTAACTTAATTTATCCTCCCTGTTGAGTATATGCTTGAGTACATGAACTCAAGAAGAAACTCATCTGAATGTTTATTAACTAATGCTGCTAATCACATCCAGTGGAGATTTTCTCCTACAGAGGAATTGATTGCAGGGAAATGTTTTGCCTGCATGTAAACACTTTTAACTATTACCTGCAGACAACCTCCAAGGTAAGAAGATACGGTACGGGACATCTTTTGAGGCCTCGTGTTTAGTGTGCCTGCAGCAGCTTTATCAGACCACGATTGTGAGCAAGACACTACAGAGACATGAGCACACATGTATGTGCAGACACACACACATACTGCCACAAAAGCCACAAGGCCAGGTTATTCTTTTCAGTGAAAAATAGAAGAAATGTTAGCTTAGGTGTTGAATTGTGTGTGTGTGTGTGTGTG
>JAPQRN010000014.1:12000068-12014344 GCA_037367275.1 Coranthus polyacanthus | reverse complement strand
TGTGTTTTTTGATTAGCTGCCTGACATCAAAGCTCTGACCGGTAATGATAAAGTGAGAAAACTTTCAAAAACTTTCTTAACACTTGGTTAAGAGCTACTGTATTTTGAATCATAGCAAATCTTGGATTATCTGAAAAATGTATTGTCACAGAGCTGAAAACAGCTGTTTTATTGACGTCACGACAAAAAAGTTGACTTTTTACATATGTCTAGTAATTTTATTAAGGTTTTGAACACAGGACTTTTAATCCCAGCGGAGTGTTTTCACAGTGTGCCGTTAGTACTTTTACTTAAGTAAAAGAGCTGAATACTTCTACCACCGCTGGTAAATTGCAGGGCTGCGGGTGTGCTTTTATTTTTATTGTAGACATCTAGGGTTTACAGCATCTCCTGCCTCATGCTTTAATCTTGGCTCCGTTGTTTAACAATGTCTGATATCAAAGTGAAAAAGGGGTTAAAGAAGGGGAAATGCACTTTTGCTTCCCGGTAAATGACAGCCTGTAGCACATCCTTGTTGACAGAGAGGCCTTCTGAGTGTGCCTTTTTGTTTTGCGGGCACGTCCGCCCACTTACACCCCCCCACCACCACCACCCTCCCCTCACCATTTCCCACCAGCTCTCAATCCCCTCCCTTTCATCCTTTTATTTGACCTGGCTCTTATCTGCACACTGTGAATGGGACATGGTCTGATCAGCTCCCTGGCATTATGAGGCCAGAAGGGCAGACAGAATAGACGACATTGCCGGTAAGACTGAAGGAGGATCCCACTGGAGAGGAAAGGGCCGGGCTCCAGGGCTCTTTCTTATGGAAATGCTTAAATGTAACCTTGCCCAAGACGTGACAGCTGGAGGCGTGGCCTTAACGTAACGGGGTAGGAACTCCAGGGACTCTTCAGTTTTCGAGAACAGGATTTTCCTACATGAGCACAAGGCCTGAAGTCCCAGTTGTAAAGGTGGAGGTCATTGGATATGGCCCCGCTGACCGTCAGGGGTGCAGATTTTCAGCATTTCCATCAGGCAGCATATGTATCCACCCCAGAGGGTTTCTGTGTGCCGATGAGTAACAGTGGTTCTCTCATGGTCTACAGGTTGCTACAGGGAGCTCAGATACAACACCAGGCCTTTGGAGCCGTCTGGACTACAAGTATCCTTTCACTGCTTCCTTTTTATACCAGGCACTTTCACATCTGCGCGAACACACAATAGTTAATGCACCGGTGTGTGGAGTAGTACTATACAAGGTAAAATACCAGTGGGTTTCATTTCAGGGAACATAAAGAGAGTCTGATGGAGGAATAAACAGGAAGGTTATGAACTGTTTTAGAAGCGTGGGCTACAGGCATCTACTGTGTGTAGCGTACATGTGTGGGTATAGTGCATCTGTGCAGCGCTTTAAGAGCAGCGTACAGTGTAAAGCTCTGGAAAAAATTAAGACGACGAGAGAGAGAGAGAGAGAGAGAGAGAGAGAGTCGGGATCTGAACCCTATTTGCAACTGGAATGTGATCAAGCCATTAAACAAAGCCAAGATGCTTGCGTTTTTGCGCCAGAAGTGGCATGAAGCAA
The DNA here is from genome assembly GCA_037367275.1 of Coranthus polyacanthus. Lineage (NCBI taxonomy): Eukaryota > Metazoa > Chordata > Actinopteri > Kurtiformes > Apogonidae > Coranthus > Coranthus polyacanthus. The sequence goes on along the minus strand of JAPQRN010000014.1, from coordinate 12,012,780 downwards.
CAGCAACGTGAAAGACTGGGGGAGAGAATTTCAAGATAGCACTGAAAATAAGGGTATATTCCCTCATTAAGTTAAAACATTGTGTTGTTGAATGAATATCATTTCTTTGCATTATTCAACATCTGAAAACACTGCGTTTCCTTGAGTATTTCTTACAACTTTGACTTTTCTCCCTACATATTAACACAAATATCTCTTCTTCCTTGTGTTACTTTGTTTTTAATGCATAAGGGGTGTTTATATCGCATCATCGCGCCGCTTCCCAACATCCGAGACTGATTTCAACCTACATGAATGGGACAGTAACACGAAGAAAAGACGACACCTCGGTGTACAGAGTGGTGTCTGTCACACATGACAGCTGTGGCGACGTAAAAGACATAACAAGACAGAACAGACAAGAGAGGGAGGCTTGACCGTGGACAGGCTGTTATCATGGATGGAGGCAACAGAGAGGAGCTCGCTAACGCCAACAAACGATCATCTCCTCACACAACACAGACGTCATGTGAGCACACGAGCAAGTGCAGGTCTTACATAATGAACCTTTAATGTTTTCTAGAGCTGTGCACGCGGGCTAATCTAGTTTCTCTCGTGTATCTGTGCGTACATTAATGTATTTACTGTGTGTGTTGTATTCCTGCAAGCAAGCAACTGTAGTTTAATCTCTTGGCTGTAAGAAAACAGTTGTGTCTTTCCTCTGCAGTGGAATTTTTGGCAAGACTGCATTAAGTTTCAGCTAATCTAATTTTACCACTTAATGGCCTCATGACCTGGCCTGGTGCTTAGAAAGGAGCACATCATTTTACTTTATGGACTCAATCTCCACTGAAAAACAATGCGATGTAGGCCCAGTAACGCACTCGTTTAGAGAATTCATTTAATGCATGAATGTGTTAATGTTAATATTATATTTTTCCTTTTTTTTTAGAGAAGTGCATTTAACTGAAATATAGATATGGGAAATACATAACTTAATAGCGCTGGCAAACAATTTACCACTCGTTCTGGCTTGAAAATGCTCTAGGGCTGTAGGCTTTACATTTATACAGGTCAGGGGTAAAAACAAGACAGTGTTGCATATTAAAAAATAGAAAAAGAAGCATGAACAATAGTAATTACTTTCTTGAGACACATTTGGTAACATCAATCATCTCATCTGTTGTACACTTACCTTCAAGTAATGTCTTAGATATCCAGAATATTTTGTATGTAATAGCTTTGTGTAACATTCTTAAGCAAATTTTCCTCCAGAATTTGCCTTTTCCAGTGTTTCTTGTATAATTGTAGTAAAAGTATCCATCTCCCTGCTGCTAAAACGCCTTCTCACAACATAATGCTTCCACCACCATTTTTCACAGATTTCGTGTTACATAAAGGGCCAATATCTGCCAAGCTTCCACAAAAACGCAGTGCTTCATATTAATGGTGAATGTTCTGGATGTTGTATAAGTGTCAGAAGCACATTTTCCAATCAAACCCCCATCTTCAAACCCAATTCACACCACCGCAAAAAAGCAGAAAAGATGATTGAAGGTGGTTAAATATTTGAATTTTTAGCGTTTTGCCGCTTCAAGGAGTATTGACTTAAGAGCTACTTCACAGCTTGTTGTCACAGTCACTTCCTAGAGGCAATAAAACGATCCTTGTTTAAAAAAAAAAACCCTCTTGATTAAAGGTTTGTATAGTTTTTAACTGATGGTGAAGGTGTCGTTAATCAATATTTAAAGCAAATTTAACATGACTGGGATCTACTGAGACGCAGAAGTTAATGTGACTTAGAATTACATCAATTGTCTTCTCTGAAAGAACAAGCTTACTAAGCATATTTCAGTTTCACTGGAGCACTTCTTTTTTTCTCACAAAGAAGAAGTAAATAAATTCAATTCCACTAACGTATAGTATCACACACTGCAGAAATGTGACTTATGACACTCATTTTCATTGACTGACACATCGCATGCAGTAAAACATTGCAATCTCTGTAACCATAGTAACTACATGAAGCGTACGCGCCCTGTGGCTACAGTTGAAAGTCTGCATAGTGGGTTAATTTGCACATTTGACACAACATGTGTGCACTAGGTTTCTGGACGTGCATGTAAATGAGTGTGAGAGAGAGGGGAGATGACAGGAGCCCTGAGCGGGATGAAAGGCGCAGCTCTGACCGCGTTTTTCCCACCGGTGGAGGGGGAAAAAAGTCGTATTACGGCTGCTTTGATGTGGACCAGGTGAGAGGAGCCTCAGCCTGGATCCCGCTGCCAGGTAATTGAGCGTCGACTGGCCTTGCCGGTGTCTCATCCTGAAGGCGTACTGCCGCTTCCTTAGCCGTTTCCCTGTCAGCTCGGCTTTGAGCCTCATTAGGGCGAGCGTTTTACTCTAAGTGCTGATTTTGACGGACATCAAAGCCTGTTTGATCTTGCCTGTCGAAGTGGTTTGTGTACTGTGGTTTCAGGGCTGACAACTGATGTTTTTGTTTTTGACTCTGCTCTCCCAGAGGCCACCCGTGTTTAAAAGACGTGGGGTGGCTAAATTAAGCGGTTGGCTTGGTTTTGGGACGAAACATGGTCTGACAAGTTCCACGTCAGGTTGTTACTTTTTTATTATAGCACATAACAAAAGAATAGAAAAACAATGACGTACAAATAGTACCAGCTATTGGGAGGTGGCACAAATTTTATATATACATGTTGATGACATTTTCTATTGTCTGTGAGACTTGAGAGGACTCATTATTCCAAATGTCATTTTTCATTACATACTATTATTATATAGGTGATAGAAATATACATATACATACACTAAGACTGTAAGTAATGTACTAATTACTTGTCTTCATTTTATTTTGAACTAAAGAACAATTGTATTTCCCTTAGGGGATAAATAAAGTTCATCTCACCTTATAAGATTTGATTTGGAAAGTCGAGCTATGGAGAGTTAACATTGTATTTGTAACACATTATTCGTTGAAATTCACCAGTTTCACTTTGCCTGCAGATAAATTGTCACATATACTCTATAGATTATCTGTTGAACGCTGACTTTCTCACCATTTCCTGCATAAATTATGAGGGAAAAAAATATTTAAATGTATGCTGAAATTCAAATGCATTTTAATTTTTAAACAAAATCCTGTTTCAAATGTCCAGTGTGTAAGATTTAAGAGGATCGAACTGCAGAAAGGGGATATAATATTTCTCAAAATTATGTTTTTATTTCACACAGAAATGAAATATGCTGTTTTCGTCGCCTCAGAATGAGCCACGTTGAGCAGTCCATCATGTTTCCGCAGTAGCTCCGAGCAATGACCAATCCACCATGTACGAGTGTGAACCAGAGTTAATATCCCCCCTGACTAAAAAGCCCAGAACGCACAAAACAGACACTTTTTTTGGGGAGCCACCATAGTTGAGGGTGAGGGAGTATTCAGTTGGTTGCAATCTGCAAATTCAAAAATATGTCACTAAGTATTACACATTGAACCTTTAAGTCGCATATTAAATATTGAACACAAGCTGGTGGAGGATCTAAGTGTTGCCCTGGATTTTTATTTTCAGCGTATGTGTATTTAGGGTGGCTGTACTGTAGCTATTTGAATTATTTCATGTAGTGTTTGGTTAATCTGTAACAAGGCATTATATTTACAAGACGATAAAAGCGTAAAAACATGCAAGTGCTGAAGTATGTAAACTGTATTGATGTGCAGTAGCTGAGTGCGTGTAATTGGTTGCCGTCCACTACTGGTGAGAGGTCGGGGAAAGGTGACGTGCAGGACATGAAGGGAGGGAGTGATGCTTGCTCCACTGGTGGCTGAAGCAGCAGCTAGGCTTCCCCCCACATTACCGCTCAGCATGTTCTCCCACACATCCAGGGCACACAGCCGTACAGAGACACACACACACAATCCTAACACCATTGTGTACGAGAACGCAGCTCCAGCAGTTATAATTACCATTGCTGTCTAGTATTATGCCAACGTTGAACAGGAGGTAAAAAGACAACTCACTCCGGCAGGTCACGAGGAAGTCCTTATTGTCCCCTCTTCCCAACGCTGTAATATCCACACTCTTCTTTCTGTGTCCCTCATTTAAAACATTTATAAATAAATCCTGTTAGCTGGCAGAATAATGCCCCTAATTCCCACTACTTGCATTTTGCTGATAACAGAACCAGTGTATACTAATTGGTGCCAAATAACATTTTAGATCATTTTCCTCTTCTCTTTGTTTTTGTGCTTATGCCAGGGTATTGTGTACTTTGGTGCCACTTATAAGCCCATTCATTGTAGGCTCTGAGGTACAAAGTTGCTTTTTTTTCCCTTTTTTTTTTTAACTAGAAATGTTATAGTATTGTCTTGTCTTTTTTCAGAAGTATCATTGCCTTAAGCCAAACTATTATTTTTAAGGCTCTGTAACAGAGACCTCACTACATCTCTGGATGTGGAAATCTCGCCTGAGAAGAGTTGCACGATATGTGATTGTGAAAATCAAATGACAGCTTCCTATCGTGAGTATTTAGTTGAAATGCGCTTGCGACACCTGTACTGAACTGTAACTGTAACACCCAGTCGCTCTACTTTCATTTCTGTCAGCGCTGTTCACTGTAACAACACCCCCTTTTATAGACACTTAAACACATCAAAATTGCATTAACATTCCTAACCCATCATTCTTATTTCAATCATATGCATAAGTACAAGTATTTTTTTTTTAATCTGAAGCGAGATAAGGCTACATTGTACGCCTTTTAAAAATGTTTTAAATCTTTATCGGTTCTGCTTGTTTACAGCATGTAATTTCCCTTAGTGACCTATTTTGTTTTTATTACTTAAGACAGTTCCCCAGCAGACATGAGCTGGTAGATTAAATATGATAACAGTTTAGTAATCTGCAACAGAAATAGCACTGGCACCTAAAGCTTGAATGACTAATATGCAGCTCTCTGCAGTCCGCCATGTTGTAAATGGAGTGCCGTTGGCATTTAATGACACTAAGCTGATAATGGTCTTATGAGGGGAATAGTATTCTTAATGCAACCGCAAAAAAAAGCTGCATTTCAGTGCTTTCATTCGGTGCAGGGATGTGAGTGAAGCGTAAAAAGGGCTGTGTCATCGTTCAGGCTCTTTTTGCACTATGCCCGGTGGAAGAGAGTCCGTGGTTGTTGTTGTTGTTGTTGTTGTTGTTGTTTTCTTTTGCTTGCACAGCAAAACAAAAAAAAAAAACACTAGAGGTGAATCTCAGGTAATACGGTCGAAAGTGCTTGGGGAAAATATTAACTGATTTCGTGCATAAGCAGTGTCGCACTGACTTTAAAATGTCAGTTGTTTTAACCAGAGAAATACATCTGTTAAGAGTATGTTCAAGGGAAAAAAAAAAAAAACGTCTAACAATTACGGTGTATTTCCCATTTCTAAACTAGAATTCCTGTAGAAGGTGAAGTGCAAATATAGCCGTGATGTATCTATGTATGACTCGCTGTTCTCCCGAAAAGACTGACTCACATCAACAAATTTTTGTAATCACTCGACTCTGGTTGTCTAATTTGTCCACCCACATATGTTGCTTAACAAAAAACATTCACCGAAAATCTGTCTCCCACCCATAATTAATTTAGCTGAGTAATACAGTTAAATATGTCATGCTTTGACCCTTTGTGGAACACTGTAAAGCACATCAGTAAAGCGATTGCAATTGCATTTTTTAACCGAAAATCTCAAACTGTGCCTGTTGTAGGATGTGCTTTTGACTCTGCTGAAAATGTTAGTCATGACCCAAAGCCAGATTTGGAATAAGCTAAAAATGAACTGTTTTCCTCTCTGCCTGTCGACTGTCGCAGACTCTAATGCACTCACACACTTTTGGCACAATGCTTTAACAAGGTCACAGATATATAAAACCTGTGTTGACCCACTGTGGCCCTCCACTGACCGACTCTCTGCCACAGTGGTGTGGGCTATTTGCCAGAGTCTTCAGCAGCCCCCATGTCCACAAGGTGCAGTAAGACTTCCTTTGTGTTACTACATACATACCATCGCATACTGTGACAATCTTGACATAAAAGGAAAAGCTGTTGGGAAAAATGTCAACTAAAAAGCACAACTTTGTCATGTAGGATGAAGAGCAGCTGTGTGAGACTACACCAGCGCAAGATGATGACACCATCTTTGATTTGGAAAAAGCAGAGGACCCCCTTGTGTGCGTGGCAGGAGACTCTGGATCGGAGCACCAGGAGGATTTGCTTGAGGGAGACCTGGGGCTTGGCAATGTCCCAGCCCTCAGGGAGGCCTGAAGCTCCAGGAGTCACCTCTAACCCCAGTTTATCAGCCCATCCTGCCCTAAGGCTAAGGTCCTGACTCCCACGGTGAATGGGGTCACTGACCAGTGCCTCTGAGAGGAGCCAGCCTGGAGTAGCAGCTACAAACAAAAGGTCACGCACTCCCCTCTTGTGCTGACATGCATGCACAGACACATGCACCGAGCAAGAAAAACAATTGCAAAGGCCACTGCTCTTTCTGTTGCTCTGCTGCTTATTTTCTTCACTCGTTTTGTATTTTGCGAGTCAGCACTGAAATTACCTGCTGAAATAAAAACGATGCCCATATCTAATATGCATGCCTAAACACAGCTAACGGGAAGCAGATTTGACCTAACCTGTGTACGAAGCGTTGTTGTTTTTTTGGGTTTTTTTTTTTTTTTTGACAAAGTAAGCAGGTTTGGAATTTTCTGGCAAAAATGCAACATGGGAAGTCACACATTAATTGGCAGGGAAGCTGCTTGATGCTGTCGGTTACATAACGTCTTGGTTTTAACCTTTAGGGGAAATTGTTCAGGCACATCTACTGTGATTGAACGCAATTCCCACTAATCAGCTGAAATTGCATTTTTGCTCTCCCCCAACTCCTTATTAAACTTTTATTACACTGTTTTTGCCACAGTCCCTTTTCACAGATTCAAATATATTCCACTGAATATATTACCCCACCCCGATCTCCCTCCACGATTCGCTTATCATTCTGCGGTGCGCTCAAATACTTCCAAATGCTTAAGCATATTAACAGCATTTGGAAAAAAAAAAAAAGGCTATTAGTGTGTAAGGTTTCCACCAAGTTCTTTAATTATAGATTGCACTTTGCTGCTTTTTGAGTGCATCATTATAAATCTCAGGGACCCTCTACCCACGAGTGAGGCAGAGGGTGTTGTGTAGTACACAAATCCAATCTGTGAAGGTTAAGTTTTGTGAATATGCTCTGTTTCCTCTCATATTAATAAAGCCATTGTCCTTGAAGTGAAGGCTTTGCATTTTATATTATGTATGCATGGTTGCATCTATGGAATGCTGCTCTGTTTCAATTCTCAACTTCTGCAAAAATGACAATGAATTCTCCTGTTTACAAAAATGACAGTGAATGATAGCAGCAGCATTTCATCATGTCCTCACGTGGAAATGTTCTACCTTTAGAGCTACTGAGGGGCAGTTCACAGTAAAACAACAACTTATTTTTACTCTTGGAGTTTGCGACTGATTGAGGTTTGGGATTGTGTGAGCAAATCCTTAACATGTAACACTTTAAAAGCTCAACAGCATTGTCTCTTTGCGCATTGTGAGAAACGTCAAACCGTGATAAATGTCTCCACCCAGAACTACTCATTGAAGTACACCTACTAGCAATCCATCTCTGTGAAAAAAGTGTCAAAATCCGCTCACAATAAGGTCTCACAACTTTTGTGTAAACACCGTTATAAGAAGACGCTGCCTGAATATATTCATTTTCCTCAGGTGACGTAAAATTTCCAAACCCTAGCAAGTCGCACACTATTTGAATAAATGCCCCTTATATTATATTCCTGTAACCTTGTATTTTAAAATAATTATATGTCCCTTTTTGAACCATTTCTTTGAGACTTTTATTGAGGTTGTGTTTTCATAGAATTGCCATGGAGTTGAAGTTCTTAAGTAGCTGTAATGATATACTGTTAGCAGCTCTGTCTCACTCTCTGACTATGACAAATAATATTTTTGTGACGTTAAGTTATTGTTGCAAATAGCAGCAATGCGATGCCTTATATCAGCTCAGTGGTTCTCAAATTGCCGGGGAAGGCACAATGGGGACTAAGGTTTGCACTGAAACTTAAAATACAAAGACCAAAGTATTACAGAGTCATTGTCCATACTCCAGTAGATCACCATGTTGGATTTTATGCGATTTTTAATTTTCAAGGGATCTTTGCCTTATGCCTTATGAAAACCACCGATCCAATGCCTACGCGTTTGTTTCTAATCATGTTTTAGAATGTACAGCGGTGTGAGGTGTTCAACACAGATGCATAAACTGTCTTGTCAGCTGCGTACTTTACTCAATGCAATAATCCCAGTTCATGTAGTTTATAAGAGCAAGCAATTGTAAACATTTGAAATGGTAAAACGGACTGCTTACACTGACACTGAGAAAGACTTCCCAGCTGCAGAGCCTTGACATTGTCCACAGTGCATGATATGATATCATTTGGTGACAAAATTTAAAACAATCCCTCATTTTGTTTTGTTTTGTTTTGTTTTGTTTTCGGGAAAAAGCACTACTGCTGCTCTGATGTAGCCTACTGATCACACTTCTACCTATGGCACATCAAGAAACCAATTTATTGATTGTCTCTGACTTCGACCAGATATTACAAATAGACATTAGCAATGAGCTGTTTTTTTTTTTGTTTTTTTTTATCAGATGTTCTTTGTTTTGTTGTTTTCATTCATCCACTATTTTCACTTTTACAGACAGTATGGAGACTGAAAAAAACATATTTTTTGTAAGGTTTCGAACATTCAAAAATAACTCCAAAACATCCACTTTGAAGTGTCATCATAACAAGATATATGAATTATACAGTTGTTTTTTTCTCTTTTTTTTTCTTTTTTCTCAGCGTCACTATTCAAGTCGTTGTTCATAGGCCTTGCATTGTCAAACACATCCAGTATTCCAGTATAAAAGACGTGGTCCCTTCAAATACCACTGCAATCAACTGAGGGAAACGAGATACATTCCAGATGTGGCCAGTGGAGCTCCTCAAACACTGATTTAAAGTAAAGCTTTAATTCCACAAGAAGAGGAAACGGCACTCGATGCAAAATGAACATTAAATTAAAAGGTCTTTGGTGGTGAGGATATTTTCACAGTTTGGAGTGTGTCAGTAGTGATTTGCTCAAGTCCTTCGCCTCCCCGGCTGTTCTGACTCTTTCGTACCCTAGCACAGACATGGCATGGTGGCAGTAGTCCTCCACTTGTTTGATCTGTTGAATGCTGAGCACTGTTCTCCATGCACTAGCAGCCTGTGTGGCATTCCTGGATGACACTATGAATGGCTTAGAGGACGAACTGGAGCCACTGGTCATGTTTAACGCAAATGACTCGATGTCGTGGTTGGTGGTGAGGTTGGCGAAGCGATAGATGTTCCTCAATATCTTAACTGGGTTCTCGACCAGGTCCTCGTACCGCACGGCCATGTATTTCCCCTTCAGCCAGCTGGGTGGGTTTAAGGCAGTCCTCAAAGTCCTGGATGTGCGGTCGCAGATCACCTCCATCGCTCCTATAGAGTGATAGTCTGAGCCATCTTTCTTGTTGGCTTTGTGACCCGGGTCCACGAAAGGTATTCGGCGAAGTTTAGGGTCCCTGCTGCGGACCACCTGCAAATTCTCCCTTATCAGCCCGTGTCTGGATTTGATCCTGGAGTTGGCCACTGCCCGTGGGTCTCTGACAAGGTGTATCACCTTTAAATCCAAAGAGGGGTCCTCCATGAGTGGGGCCAACACGTTAACGTCCAAAATGCGTACCCCCTTAATGACTATGGTGTTATACTTGAGGCACTCCTCCTCCAACAGTCTAAGGCTCTGAGGGGGGCACTTTTTACACACCTTATCATCCACCATCCCCACCACCTCCTTCCTGTAGGCTGAGCAGAGGGGATATGAGCACACTACTTTATTGAGGGTGGCCCCAAATAGTCCTAGGGAGGTAAAATTCTTGCCCCCGGGGCTGTTGTAAAGTTGGAAAACAGACAGATCACAGCGGTATAAAGAGCTAAGCATGTCCCTGGCTGCCCCTTGTAAAGACACGGCATCACCCGGGTACAGTTTCTGCCAGATGTGCCACATCGGCTCGTACAAGAAGAACACTTCAGGATTTTGGTTAAAAAGCTCCCCGAAAAAGGACGATCCTGACCTCCAGGTGGTCAGAACATAGATAAGCTGTCTCTTTTTGGCCAGAGAAGGCCTGTACAGGAAGCGAATGTCAGATCTGCTCTGATAGGTGGTGCTCCTCATCTGATGATTACACTGCTGTGGCTCTTTAGTCCATTTATAATTAGCCAAGTTGAGCATGGTGAGGACCAGCAGTAAGAAATAGGCCATGAATAACACAATCCTCTTCCTGCGGAGGACTTTCATCACGATTCCAGGCTGTGCTATTATCTTGGTATGATTCCTGTAGGTTTTAAGCTTCCTCCCAAAGCCAGCATCCTTCTCCCAAGGCGCTGTCAACTTCAGTGGTTGATGATACTGTTTGCCTCTCATCTGTACCCTCGGAGAGTGGCTCTCACCACTGGAAGAAAGCTCCTTACATTGACAGTAAACAACACGGTCAGAGGGATGTATGTAACCTTTACTGGGAATTGATACCCAGCTGATTAGGTAATATAGTCACCACCGATTCCAAGTCCACAACACGATGTCCCGTTTTCCCTGCACTGCGCAATGTTCTTCATAGAAATAAATGGTTAGGATGACGGTTTAAGTCCATAGCGAGCGTTGCAGAGGTTCAGTGGGTGGCCCGTGTTCAAAACAAAAAGGAAGAAGCCTTCATCATTGTAACAGACGCCCTGTTTGTCCATGTTCAGCAGAGGCATCCCTGCGCAGTTATCATCTGATGCATCCTTGTAAATGCAGCATGTTAAGATTCGCGCATCGCTCACAATAAAAAACCGTCACGATTTGGCGCGCCGGCTGCACTCCGATCATTCCGCATCTGCCATCAACGGAGCGGCGAAGGGTCAGTATCCACAGTTACGGCGTCTCGGTGAAAGATTTCCCCGTTCTTCCTGCTGCTCTGCTCGTCCAACTAATACAAACCGGACCGATTCAATCAGAATACAAGGAGAAAGACCCGCCTACCGGGGGGACTGTATTGGCCGTCTCCGTGGCGTCGTGCGTCAGCGAGCCGCGGCATTGGATCTGCGGTCCGCCCGTCTTCTTACAAGCTCACTTCTGCTCCCACGGATCGCGGCGATGGTAGACTGTGGGAAATGATGCTGTTGTTATGGTTCAGAGAGCTCTACCTCACTCTCGCCGCATCCTCACTTCGCTCCACCCCCGTCAAGACATAATAAGACACGCACTATTGCTTTACATGCTTTGTTTACAAAAGGCACAATCTCACCCGTCCCCTTTGTTTTTGGTGCTGTTCTTTGTTTATCTGCGCTCAGCGGAAGTTACGTTGCGTTTCTACTAAGAGTCTAGACGACGCGTTCGCATGACATTATCTTTTACAGGCCACGAGGGCAGAGACGGATCAATCTTTAAAATTAAATGTGGTTGTTGGTTTTTGTTTTGTTTTTTTTCCAACTACGGCCTCAAGAGGGTAGCCCAGGTCTGTAAGAAACGAAACAGCTCTGTTCCCTGAAGGAAAATACTATTATTAATCAGAAGTATCAAATACAAACAGCTCGGCAGAAGCACGTCCCTGTTCGAGTACATCTGGCATATTTAGTGATGATTAGAATAAAAAAAAAAAGTGCGTCTATAAGGGATATTGTGCTGATTTATCGTTTTATCTATTGAAGCAGTCGGCAACAATGACTGGCACTCATCTTAAGTGGAATCAGCTGAAATCTGACGTTTGACAGCTGCTCCCCAGGAACTGACAAGTCCCAGGAAACCGTAAGGCCATGTGTTTTGGACAGAGAAAAACCACATGCTCTGCAGATTGACAATCATCTTTCCTAAGAGGCTTGCCAGATTGGGATTAAACCGCGTAACTGAAAGGCACAAACCATTCAGTGACAGAGGCTGGACCCCTTGACCCCCATTGAGAAATTTCTAGGCCCATAATATCCACACTGGGATTATAATGCTCTGCTGCGTTGTTTGATTTTATTGTGCCCGTATTTGTTTCGTGTATCTCGTATTACAGAAAAGCCTTTATCTTATGTTTGTAGGCTAATAGCTCTGCTTGCACTGTGTATTGTTCTCCTTCGGAATTACATGACATTATAGATGTTTTTACAGATCGGGTTTTAAAGCCTTGTTTGCAGTGTGTGCTTCCAAGAGGATCTGGGACATCATATATCGGATTATTGAACTAACAGTCTTTGGTGTTTGATGATCTTTCTGTCCCGTAAATGCTCGTTTTGTAGCACTCATCCAATGCGGACGTTTTCGGTGTAAAACCTTTGTGCGCACTGCCCTCTGCTGGAGCATAATGTCTCCACTCGGGAAAGAGAAAGCTGCTTTTATTATCCCTAAAGACTAGTGTGATTTGTTTTGGTTTTTTTTTTTTACACACATTTAAACCAGGAAAACATTGTTGCTTTGGCAGTCTGAAGTTTTCAAAAGTGAAACATTTCTAGTTCGGCGTTTAATATGAACCCCTGCGGCTGACTCTCCCTTAGACCTAATGTAATCTTAATGTGCAATTTGAATATATATATGTGATTGACGCATATGTGAC